>JAMKCH010045693.1:0-81191 GCA_023653785.1 Ophioderma brevispina | reverse complement strand
TCATGGCCGAGTTTGCTCATATTTAGAAAAAATCATGTCCCGTTTTGCACATGTTGAAAAAAAAAATCATGTCCATTTTGTAAACACTCGCTATTTAAAAAAAAAAAAAAAAAAAAAAAAAAAAACAAAATTCTGGACATTATTTATTTCTGGACATGTATTTATTAAACTCACTCGGCAATAAGTGCAAACTGGTATAGCAAGCCGCTGTAAACTCGACATATAGCGGGGTAAACTCGATACTACAGCTGCATAAACCGACATGCGAGGCCGAAACTCTCCATGATTTGATACGTGGAGCGTGCCATATGTAGAAGGTGAACGGTCCACCTCTATCTTTGATTTTTCCTGCCACAGGGATTCGCATATAACGCCGGTAAAATGGTCATTAATAGGATAATGCAAGGCCTGATTTAATTTCTGAACCATGCATATAAAATGACTCGCTAGTTCAATACGCGTCGTCCAGGGGGTCAACTTTCCAGGAGCTTCTAAATCCACAAGGACTTTAAAAGAGTGTTGTTTAACAGAGACGCAACTAACCCTTCCCTTCATTGCAAGTACAAAAATGGAATTGAATTCTCAACAAGAAAGGACACACACGTGTGATGACTTCAACGTTAAAGACGGCGTGATTTTGAACAAAGCCTCGGGAAATGACTGATAAATGACGAAGAAAATATTCTACTATCCATTCCGATCTGATAAGTACGCCCATTGCTCCATGTTCATAAAAGTACTGCTCATGGTTGGTCATAATTGTTGGAACTGCACTTTGAAACTCCCCGCCGCTGTGGATCAATCTTGGTCACTGAGCCAACGCATTCAAAAGTCCATACCTAAGTATCACAAAATTGATCAGTGGGAGGGAGGGGCCATGAAGAAGTCTAGAAAGTTGAGACTGACAAAAAGCATCTATAGATTTTCCTTTTAAAAGCTCGAATTTTTCCTCCGCATGTTTATGCGGTATTAGTGCCCCAACTCTTTATGACCAAGATTGTGGCCCGGATTGTGGGTTGTTTTATTATACGAAAACAGAAATGTGTAATGTTGTAGACAGATTGGGCACCAACGTGAGGTGAAAACACCACTAGGTGTAAAGTGTACCTGTGCAAAAAAAAATTTTTTATTGGGACACCCCATTAAAAACTCGTCAAAAGGTAAAAGTGCATTTCTTTATGTCTAGCCCTTCCTTTTTGTTTCACTAATACTGTTTTTATTAATAATGCGGTGGCCAATTAAGTCCATCCTTGCTAGGATGAAAAGGCATATCCAACCTTACCATGACAATACATGGTTGTATTTCATATTGTTGACTATTTTACTTACAACTTCATGTCCAAATATTGTCGTATTTGTAGTATTTATAGTACTCTTTCTCTGTTCAACAATGTACAGCATACAGTCGTCTTTTGTTGCTCTTTGGTATGGGCGTGGTTGGATGATTATCACTATCTCTTGGTATCTGCCTTATATCTTACCAATGTGAGTCGTGACTATGCCGAGGGTATATGTGCTATATATTTAAACAGTAAGTTACCACAACATGTCACGGTACAGATTATTTTAAAGTATAATGTTGAACCAGTGATAACGTATACCGCGCTGCACTTGATAAGTTTCTAATTCCAAGCTTTGAAGGTGAGGTCTTATGGTCTTTTTGCATGATTTTGTGTCCCATCAGACAATTGAAAAAAATTCCTTTGTTCTCATCATCACAAATTAGAAAAATTAGCGCTTCTTTAAAACAAAATGTGCGCAGACAACCCCTAACAGATCAAGTTTGCGCCTGTTTTGTACTGAAAAATGTCCAACATAATTTTTAAAATCCCAAGCTCAGTCAACCAAATGCACTGAGATATTAATTAAGTCCAAAAGTGTCTTATTTGACTAATAAAAACATTTATCATGCAAAGCAGTTGTTGTATGTAGTTAGTGCTGGAAACATGTTTGCTATGTTGGAATATAACCTTCCCATATTGTTAAAAGCATTTTCATGATTTGCAAAATATTTTTATTACGGTCATATTTACCACTTTAAAAATGACAATTAATGACTGACTAATGTTATTTTGTCAAATGGCAAATTAATTTGACTAATTAAGAGACTACTTTAGACTCATCCAATGACTAGAATTAAGTTTTGGTCAAGTCACAACAATGATAATAAAGTACACATTTGATCATTATTGCTAATTAAGTCTTTGAGCGAATTTTTAATTAAAAGTCCAAATTCTCAAGTGTATATTTGGCAATTATGAATTTTAATCCGAAAAATCTTTAAAAAGCATTTTTTTAAATTCAAACCACTTTTTAGTTAGCACTAATGTTGGTGGATTAGTACAACTAATGTGCATGCTAATATTTCAATATTCACCTAAACACTTTTTTGACTAATTAATATTCTTCAGTGCATTTTTTAATTTGTTTTTGTTTCTTTGTTACCAGAGGCGCATGGGTTGTTGAACCTTGCCATGGAGGGCCAATGAACACCGATCATTTTCGTATCCACCTTTCATATGAGAGTGTTCAACACCTTAAAGATAATTGCTAGTGAACCCCGGCCCCAACCTTTTTTACGGATGACACTATTTACCAATTAAAATGCTTTATTCATTTTTTTTCGTTCATCCCAATATCGTCTAATATCCTCTTTTTCTTCGTTCTCCGCCTTTTGAAAAAAACGATTTTCTTTTGCGACTTAGTTCTCCAGGTATACAGGAGGACTCTGTGTTAAACACTAAAACATAATCGTATAATGTTAAATGAGAAAGCGATGGACACCTGGGAGTTTCGGACCTACCAACCCTGGGCTGTTTCACTGCAATTAGCAGGAGAGGCGCTGGCTAGTATACTAATCTTGCCCGTTTCAGTCCGTCCAAGTGCACAGGTTTTTTTTAAAGGGGTTTTTTGCTTTTTTAATTTATTAATCTTAAATAAATATACAACTTTGGTACATTTAAAGATTGATTTGTCTTACAATCCATACTTTTACACCAGTGTAATGCCAATATTTGTACAGTGTTAAGAACATACAACCCAGATAACTTTCCAAACGTTGTGTTACCCTTACAAAGAGACAATGCTTTTCGCGAAATTTTTGCTACTTTTTTGGCCAACTCTTCATTTAATAAACTTAACATTGTATTCGTTATAAAGTAATCAAAACCATAGGTTCAAATGTATGAAATTATGTGTTATATTTATCTTTTTACAAGCTTACTCTGATTCGCAACACTGTTTTGACTTGCCATTCCGATTTTAGCCATTTGTGGGGGGAAATCCTTTCTCAAAACCAATAAAAATAAACAATAAAATAAGCGGCATTTCGCATATAGGTTTTGGACTTCCTACAGAACAACTTAATTTTTTCTTTCTGCCTTAGGAACCGTCACATATATTTGCGGCAGTGTAATCTCAAAACCAAGCTTCTCGTCCTCATCTTCTTGCTTCCCATTATTATTATGGTTGTTGGTTTGTTTTCGCAGGCACGAAGTTTGGCCAGGTACTAGATGCAGTCATAGATAACCTTGCATATGGATTAAACTAACCTTAGCCAGTACTGTGTGTACAAACCCAAAATACAGATTTTCATTTGCTGCAATCATTATCCATGTTGGGGGAAGTTGGATTATACATTCAGAAGGTTTTTTTTATTAAACAAAGCGACTAACGCTTTTCACTTTTTTGTAATAATTTTTTTTTTTAAAAAAAGAGACATACAGTACCATTTAACAAAAAGCGCCCCTGCATTGTTTTTCGAACCCGGGTTTTTTTGCATATTAGAATATTACCAATGTAAACATATCCCAAAGAGTATTTTTCCACCCCTGTGAAATTTGTCAAGTTCAAACGACACATCCCCCCCTATTATACATTTGGATATAATAATTTGTAATCGGGTGTTTAATTTACGCGTATTTTGACACCACCTCATTTGTGGCGAATGACTGAGTATTTCGAATTTATACCCACTTGACTGAACCCACCCCTGAATTTAGACGTTGCAATAAAGCCTATAGCGAATAGAATCAATCATGTAAAGAGAATAAGAGGATTCCCGCTGATATCCATTGGAAACCGTAAGATTGTCAATACGTTGCGAGTCAAAGGAGTGTTCCCCGATGAAAACAAAAAATAAAAATATTTATAACTTTTTTAGAATTATTTTATATACTTTATATTAACATATACTTACTTCTCAATCACCATGTCAAAAATCCAGAGATGCATGCATTTCATTTTCAAGTTATGGCCTCATTTTTAGAGGGCTCCCAAAATGCCGTGTGTACAAATTTAGTACAGTAAACATGTTAACAGTGCAATTCACAAACCAGGATCCAGAAAAACGAGACAGGCAAAGAACTTTCTTGTTTGTTACTTTTATTCACGATAGAGATATTGAAGCACAAAATTATATTTATCATGAAAGAAAATTGTTCCAAAAAAGTCTGACCTTTGACCTTTGGCCATATCACTTAAATTGAAACCTGTTTTTGGCGTGTATTTTTCAATATCTTTTTTGTTTTGCCTTAGTTAATAGTTACAAAACAAGTTCATTCCAACCTTGAAGATTTCTAAACAGTCAAATAGAATGCACTTGTTGTTGCATTATCAGAAGATAACAGAATTGCACTTTTCCAATATTTTTCAGAAGATAACAGAATTGCACTTTTCCTCTGCATTCAGCTTAATGCAGCTTAATTTGTAGGGGTACATCTTTAAGTCCAACCTGATAATGTGGTTGAACGCAGACTGATTCAGGTGCAGAGGGTTACGGCGACTACTGATCCTTGGATTTATCTGAATAGCGTTCCTAACCCTGTTTATGTTGGCCAAGAATCTTGCGGTGCGTGGTCTTCCACAGGCTTCTGGATGTCTGTTTCGAACAGTCCCATGATTGTTAAACTTAGTCACTTTATGGTAGATCAATCTCTTAGACGGGGTTCTGCCAGCTCGAGGAATCTTATTCGAAACAGCCGTTGAACTTAATGGGGGCTGATCGTGTTTCCAGATATTTCTGGGCCACGAAGGTGCGTTGAGCTACTGAATATTGGGGAGCTTGCCTTGCTTCCTCCTCTGCAAAAACCCTGGATACTCATTGGAGCATAATTACATTTATCCACCAGGGTGGTAAAGCATAAATTATACGTTATGTATCCCATTTGAAATTGCACTTCAATAACCAAATCAATAGAATCTGGTAACCAAAGGCAAATTTTGGGAGGGCCTTATCAAATCAGTGCAGGTATTGATTTGCCTGAACCAAATTGAAAATTCAGATTTCTGGAAAGCTATTTAAATGTAATTTTGAACTATTTAAAATTTTAAAAAAAAAAAAAAAAAAAAAAAAAAAAAAATCAGATATTTGGGGAACAATCATTTTAACTACAAGTTTAGATATTGTAATATGCTAGTACCACAGGATTACTGTGTGAGAAACCAAAAAATTCCAGATCCGGAATTTTATTTTGAAAAAATTCTATTTGAAGGACATTGATTTGAGCTTGGCTGTTGCACACAGTAATTAGCATATGGACAAGCATTATGGTATATGAAAAAACACGATTTGTTTTGAAAATGACACCATCCTCGGGAAATCTCTGAGTCAGCCTTAAAGCAATATTAGCAAATTTTTGAAAGATGGGGGCCCCCCAATGTTTCAAATTGATATTGTTGCACAGTTAAGTGGTAATTGTCTAGGAAACTTACTGCGAACGGAATGCTAAAAAATGCGTATTTATCACAAAATATAGTTTTGTTAGTGAGAATATTGGGATATAGATGAGGATACGTTTATGTCCGGCCATGTGAAATAGTGCCACCTCGAGAAAATAACCCTCTAACTGACTTGCCTGAACTATAAAACCAAGACTGGATGAGCGGAGACATGTACATGGCGCTTATTTCCCGGTCGTTTCATAGTGGAGGACGTTTCCAGCAGCCCGTGAAGTATTTTCGGGGATCCTCCGATAAAATTATTCTAGTCCAAAATTCATTCGTTTGTGAAACATAGACAATTTCGAGCTTACCGTTCACAGGTTATGGTGTACTAGCCAGTTACCAATGCAACCGTATAAAAAATCTCCAAATTTTTGAAAAAATTGGAGGCGCTATTCAAAAAAAAATGTGCTCAATAGTGTAAATTTACTCGTTTTCTTGTGACTTCACAAGTGCGGAAAACCTTCTGGGGTGTGTAACCATCAATGTTGCTCCCATGTAAATGGCGTGCGTTTTGAAAGTATGTCCTTTGGTAGCCAGAGGATTACCCTTTTATGTTGAGTATCACACAATATGACCGATTTACCCAACCATTCCGTCTTCTATTTAACGTGGCAGTTCTGCCATGCTACAAAAAGCTTCTCATAAATTGACAGAAAGTGATGTCAACCCTGTAGTGGCGTTATGTTACAATCCGTAAGTCAACACAAACTGTGGTATAATACACCACGTTTATTTTAATCTATCATTACAATAATAAGATCCACCTTGGCATATTCAGAACGTGTTAGAGGAAATTGTTGAAGAGTGTTTTGCAATGCGACTCCTTGCGAAATAATAGTTGTATCATGACAAACCCAAAGGTAATTGTTTCACTGGCAATGCATTGCAAAGAGGTCGTCAAAATTACCATGGGTCAAAGCATTGTATTAAAATCAAATAATTATCAACACATTTTTAATGTGTTTTGATGGAAATAAATTTCTATGATTCTATGATGATGTGAAAGTTAAGTAGATGATCAAAACCCAATTTTGTGGGAATTGGTTGATAAAAAATTGGTAAAATAATGAAAGTTGCTCAGACTTTGGTATAATGTAATGGAATTAAGAAATAGTTTTCACCATGTGCTATGTTTAGTTATCATGTCCAAATAGGTGGGAGCATGGAAGAAATAGATAAGAAGGAACCACGTCGACCCACTTGACGTTTGAACGATCTATCTTACGCCCCATACAACTGGGGGTACAAATTCAGTTGTGATTGTGACTGGTTCAATATACAAATAGGAAAAATTAACCTAAACATATCAGCAAAATTAACCCTAAGTGTGTATTTTTTTCTTGCAGTAGCACAAGTGTCATTTTTCTTGTATATTTTTTTCTTGTATATTGGCTATTTTAAATGTGTATCTTTTTTCATTGTATTGAGAACAGGTCCCGCAAGGGGTATAATCTCACTGCAAATTACGTTCAATCTTCAATCAATTTTTATATGTTCATCATAGAATACAACAAAAACAATATGATAAATAATTATGTAAATAATGCAGTACAGTGAAAAGTTAATTGTTAAAATATTAATCAAACATATTTTGCATACAAGTAAAGATGTGTATAATACATTATAAGTGGAATTTCAAAAGAGAGTATATAACTTGGATAATACTAGTTGGAAATATATTTAAAAAAGCACAGTAAGGATGTCACATTACTGCTGTACCGTTAGGTGTATGTTTTCACTGAAAACTAGTATAATTTCACCAAAGCTGGTCCAATTAGGGGCCGAGTATATTTTAACTGAATATTGGACCCGTTATGGCCACTTTCAGAACCCCTGGAATGAGCATGGGTGCCCACGAAAATCCAAAACGGCCCCCGAGTCCAACGTTCGAATTTAGTCAAACTATCATCCTTTATTTTTCACACTGGGCAGTCTTGGGCAGTAAAGCTGAACGCATAACGATGTACATTAACTTCTTATATAACGAAAACAACAACAAATATACACCGGAGACAGCCGAAACATGTTGTAATATGCAATATACTTTTACACTTTTACGTGTTTGGACATAGTTTTCAAAATATTCTACAGTAGTGATTGCTCGCCAATCATCGATTGCGGCAGAGGGATTATGATCAACGGGTGGTTTTGAATCCCTTCCTTGTGTGCGGGTGAATGGATAAACCGGTTAAAATCGGATTGTGGACGTCGTTGTGGTTCCTTCTTATCTCTTTCTTCCATGGTGAGAGGTCTATGTAATTCAATACACATTGCAGTGGCTAGTAGCATTTTGATCCTCTCCCTCGGAAACAAAACATGTGGTATAGTAAATTTTTTTTTTTTTTTATTTTAACCCTATTGCCAATATGACTAATTTAAGAAATTTATTACCAAACTTGGAACAACTTTAATTTATTTTAGCCTTTTACACCCAGAAATTGGACATTTTGGTTATTTTTAGCATTTTGTCTCATAACTCCTACCTCCAAACGCATGGTTTTACGTACACAACTTATACGTATTTGGAATCCTTATAATTGGACGAACAATATGGTATACATTTCAATAAGATTAAAGCAAATTTAAGCTTTTCCCCCTTACGTAACCTTCCATTGAGCCCAAAATCTTTCCTTGGCCGTGCCTTAAATTTGTGCCAAATTTCAAAGATTTTCCATCAAAGTGATCAAACGCACAATTCTTGCACAAATCCGCTGTGCTAATTATGTTTCGACAATAGAAATCTCATTTGTTGATGAAACTTATTTACCCAACATTTGAGCCAAAACACAATATCCAACAGTATTGGTCCAAATTTACTTATGATGAATTTACAAACAACGTTGGGCAGAAAGTCGCCAACTTTTTTGCACTTTAGATGTTTTATAAAATGTATATTATTCTGTAATACTAGCCTGCAATTTTTTTCTGCACAAGAAACATTTAAATTATATGTATATTTTATTCTAGAAATTCTCTCAACGGTTGTCGAGGGAACTTCCGCAACATTTGATACAGCGCAATATTTCATTTGGTTAACCGAAGGATCGCAAGGTTTGCAAGTAGCTCAACTGTTGACTTTTAACTCACAATCTTTCCAAACCCCGCATGAACATAAAGTCCCATATGTTTAGGGGAATAGATTTTGGGCGAGTTAGAGAAAAAGCGAGTTAGAAAAGCGAGTTACCCGCAAGAAGATCCATCAAATCCCGCTGGCGAGTTACGCCAAAGCAATCAAGTCTTTCTGGCGAGTTATGCCAAAGCTATCAAGTCCCGCTGGCAAGTTACACCTCGCTTTTTGCTTAATTTGCCATGTTCTTGTCCCCCATATTTAGTTTGATCACTTGGTATCTGTATATAATAGCTGCCTCGATCGTCAATGACTTCCTTAAGCGGGTTTTACATTCACGTAATGATCAAGGAATATAACCCAAACCACATTAAACTCTAACCACAACTTTATACCCTAACCTTATAACCACATCAAATTGTAATCACAACCTAATACCCTCTAACCACATTAAACTGTATCCATAACCTTATACCCGAACCCCATAACCCTTAACACTAAACCATAACCCTGGAATTTCGTGGCCACATACATGACGATCGAACCAATAGGGAGGATATTTTGGGGGCAAAAATATACTATTGGGGGCACGGCGTGCTACAATGGGATGAAAATGTTTTTGCGTTACCAGTGCATCGGCCCCCCCCCATGTGCCCTTTGACCTATTTGTGTGACCTTTGCCTCAGATTTGTTCTGTGCTCAGGTCAGCGGTTCTTTTGACCAAATTTGGTGGTCATACGGCATTTCTACGCAGATTGACCTTTGACCTTTTGGGTCACTCCGAAACCCTGCAAACAAAGGTCAGACTGTCCTCCCCTACCTTCATGCCAAATATCAGCCCCCAGATGTCAAAGCATTACAAAGTGCCCGACCAGACAGAGAGATCTCATTTTTAGTAGTACAGATATCGATATCTAATGTAGTACCTCCAAAGTATAAATTTTCTGAATGTAAACGACGCGAGGAATTATTTTTCTTCTTTGTTGTATGCAGTTTATCCAGTGGGAATGCAGCAAACCTATACAGTCTTCTTTGCCTTATTTCACGATGGCCACTCAGTTAGTCTCGTCTCGTGTCGTGAGGTCTGAGGCCTCACCCTCTGCATTTTCTGATACCCAATGTGTTAATATCCTATTTACTCACAGTGTTTTTATCGTGTCGTTCTCATTGCAATAAGACTTGTTTATTGGTTGTATTGGTTGACACTGCCCTTCCATCTCTTCCACATGCTGGCGTCCGTTTGCAAGATTTACCAGTCTGTTATATGGTTAGCTGATTTAAGCGTACGTGAAAGAGTGGCAGAAAGAAGGAAGATTAGAAATTAATAGCACATTAGCAGGGCAGCCAAAGAAATGCAAATGCCATATAACCTTTTATTTAGAAACCATCAAAATATTTCGTGCAGACTATTTTACAAGGTCATATGTAAAGTCTATGATTCTACCTCTGGACTAATTTGTCCTACGCTCACGTTCTCGGCAATTTGTCCTTGCTCAAAATACTTCTATTTCACTGGTTGATACACGAACTTTCCCCAGATAATTTCCCTGGTTGAAACACTAAACTTGATATTTTCTGATTTATGCCATGCTCAGACACGCCTGTTATAGTGTGAAAAACATACACTGAAGTATAGTAATCTATAGGTAGAAGGATACGATTATGTGTTGTAACTTTAGGATAATAATTGCATCAATTACTTGTACATAGAGTACGGAGCTAATACTTGTTTAGAGTAGCGAATTGCGCTACTGATACTAGTTTAGGGGTGTCAATTCCAGCTTCGAAAATACGTGTTTAGGGCGATTTTGTGAATGCTTGGTCACGGACGATCCCCCGTCGCCAATGAGAAGTCCCCCGGGGAGAACAGAACAAAATGCAAACTTAAAGGTGCAAGGAGAGATTTCACATATCAGGTGTCCCTAAAAATTCGAAAATACCGATTTTTACCCTAATGTAAAGCTTTTCATCAAACATATCCCCCTCTGAAAGGATTAAGCTGAAAAATGTTTCTTTGGTACAAAAATTTTTAAATTTCTAATTTCGTATAGGATCAAATACAAAATTCAGCCTATGTTTTATATTAAATTATATTACCTCTGCTGCCCATTATTGAAAATGCAGCATTCTGATTGGTCATTTTACTGCCCATTATTCTGCAATAATGGGTCGCCAATGCATTTTCTCATTATATCACGCTGTTTTCGGTAATAGAATAGAAATAAAGGGGTTTGCAGTATTATTTATGGGCTCATAATGTATCCTCGGCCGGAAAAAATTAAAATAATGGACTCGGCTGCGCCTCGTCCATTATTTATTTTTTTCCGACCTCGGACACATTATTCGCCCATAAAGGATACTGCATCACCCTTTATGTCTTAAATATAAGCAAATCAAAATCACATTTGTCTCTCTTTTAAGGCATTTCTGTAGCCAAATACAAGGTAAGAAATCTATTGGGTGTCTAATTTATTATGAAATTACTATAATAACACAATATTTGGGTGCCTTTGACGATTTGATGTGGGCCGGATATGGGTCGTCTCCTGGCCTCCTTTTGTGCACTGTATTTGTAGTTCACTCTATTAGCGATATCGATTGCTCTGGTAATTATTCAAAGGGACATTAAAACTTTAATGTAGACTCGGAAATGATAAGACGACCCACTGAGTAATTTTCAAATGAAGTATGCAGAACACAGCTCTTTGCACGTCAAATGATACCCGTGACATCATAGGATCATGGTCTTCAAAGTAAAGTCACAGGCTTGGAAATGATTACTATTTTTCAGGCTAATAGCTTAGAATGGGTGTTTTAATACTATATGCTTCTTTAATTTGGTCTATCCAAGTTAACATTTATACATGGCTGGCCGAGATACGATGCCTTCGAGCAGAATGAATCTAGAGGTTTGCGTTTTTATCGTTAATGCAAAATCAACATTTCTTCTACACATACCTGATTCGCACTAATGCCGATAGAGTGTCTTTTCTCTTATCTATGGAGTAGATGTTTCAGAAAAGGGCCATTTCATGAAAAACATAAAAATGTATCTTTAACAACCCCCTTGGTAATCCGTGTTACAAAAAATGCTTGGTTGACGAGGGTTAAAGAATCATCCGATATTTTTGCTCAACATCCTAAAAAGTGTCACTATCTGGTTCCTAGTGTACTGTTCCAATCGGCGAAGGTCAGGAAGTCGTGTGCATGGGCCCTGACTGTATCCACATGGACCGAGTATGCTAACTAGGGATTCGGGCATTTTTGGTAATGTTCTTGGTAATGATAAGACAAGTTATCTAGCTCTGATACTAAGGGTGTTTTTAAAATTGTAAACACTTGTAACCACAAAACTAACGTGTTTACATCCACTGGTTCATTCAGTCCCTGTGCGACCATGCTGACTTTTTCAAGAAAACGTTGGCGAAAAAATCAGAGAAATACTGGATAATATGTTTAATGAGTTTGAGTGTCTCCATTTGGTATTGCCACTAGCATCAATCATGATGTCCATTCTTTTAGTGAGGTCTCTAGTTGTCACTGTTCTGAGGTCAGGTGAAGTAGTCAGAAGTTTTAATATAGTAAGTCTAGTATATGACCCATACGACTGGTACTAAAGAGTAGGTACTCTTGATGTCTTTCGTATATCAATTCTTCTATGATACTGGTATTTTCCCCAAATATCTGGGTAAGGCTGTAATTTCACCGATCCTGAAGAAAACATCTTTTGGATCGCAACGACTTAAAGAACTACAGGCCAGTATCAAACATCTTGTTTTTGTCGAAAGGATGGAGCAGATTTGTCAAAGATGCAACTTAGTAATCACATATCAAATTACAACCGGGTGAAAAACTTACCAATCTGCGGTAAGTCCACTGCAGTACTGAAGCTGCTTCCTCAAAGAACGCTGTCGAATGCTGTAGAAAGACGAGATGGTTGTCATTGTGCTTCTTGATCTGTCTGCAGCATTCGATACTGTCGATCATCATATCTTACTTGAGCGTTTGAAGAGTGAGATTGGTGTCTCAGGTACAGTGTTAAACTGGTTTAAGAGTTATTTAAGTTCTCGTTGTAGTTGTGTCAGTGTATTGAAAATCCCTTTTCAAAACTTTCTAACCTCGCTTACGGTGTTCCATCAAAGTGTGATATATATAATATGTCCAAGGTCAAGGACTGTTGCATGTACGCTATCAAATATCCTTCATATGACCTTGATACCGTTTACCAATTTCTCAAGATATCGCTATCAGTGTATGATGCCATCCCAATTTCTAACCAACAGCATTATAGTCAGTATGTATTACCACCCATATCTTGGCATTCTATTTCATTTAATGAAAGTGGTGTGTCTATGATTTTGGCTAAACAAAACGTGTTGCGTGCACTACACTTGAAGCGTAACTTGAGTATTGTTAAGAGTTCACCGGTTAATATCAACAACAATACAAAACTTGTATTGTCATACTTACGTCTGCTCCTTATGATCAATGCCCATGACATTGAACTTAATCCTGGTCCATATAAGCCTAAATTTCCTTGCCAAGTCTGTACCCGTGCCGTCAAGTGGGGTCAACGCGGTATTATGTGCGACAGCTGTGATGGCTGGTACCATACTGACTGTATGGGAATGTCGACCCAAACCTATGAGGACTTAGGTAAATCTAGGGTGATATGGATCTGTCAAGCCTGTGGTGTGCCAAACTATTCTGCTTGTCATTTGTTTAGTGGTTCAAGTATCGAGACTAGCAACAGCTTTAGTAGTCTCCCCTCACTAAACGACGACGGAGCATTATCGATTGGTTCACCAAAGGCTACCTCATCTCCAATTGAAAAAGATCACAGTTCAACTTTTAATTCTAGCAAGAAAGTTGAAAAAGGAACCCTCAGAATTCTCGTTATCAATTGTCAGAGTGTCCATGCTAAAAAGGAATCCCTCCACACTTGCATTGAAACAAGGAAACCACATATTATCATAGGGACCGAATCCTGGCTTAGTGAATCAATATCTAACAATGAAATTTTTCCAGCCGATTTCAATGCTTATCGAAAGGACAGACCAGGTGAAGCTAGGAGAGGTGGTGTCTTTGTCGCACTCCGTAACGATCTAATTGGTACTCACCAAATTGTACTGGATACAGATTGCGAGATTATATGGGTGCGTATCCAGATGGTTGGTCACAAAGATGTGCTAATTGGATCATTGTACAGAGTCCCTGACAATAAGGACCCAGAGTACCTCGAGAAATTAAGATCATCCCTAGGACGTATTAACATCAGCAAGGGTACTACTATATGCCTAGATGGTACCTCGGTGATATTGATTGGGAGTCCCGCAGTGTTCGCCCATGATCAAGTAAGAAAGCTTTCTGTGAGCACCTGCTTGATATAGCGGACCACTTTAATTTTAGAGCAAATGGTCACGGAACCGACGTGTGAGGATAGGATTTTAGACCTCTTCTCACTAACAACCCAACGCTTGTTGCAAGATCTATTATTATTCCCGGTATCAGTTACCACGATGGGATCCCTTTGGTAGATCTTCTTTCTCATCCCAGCTGCAAGTAACCAAACCAATAGAAAGGATTATAGATCTTATAAAGCTAACGGAGAGGGCCTGATAAAGACCTGGTCCAGACTGAGTAACAAAATTTCCAGCAATTGCACCTCAAGTGCTTAAGAAGATTGGGATACCTTTAAAATGGATCTTTATGTAGTATGGATAACCATATCCCTGTGCAAACTTCCTCTAGAATAATGGTGGGCCCCCCCCCCCCCCCACTCCCTGGAATCTCTCACAGGATCAAACGTTACTTAGGAAAAAGCAAAGAGCATTTAAGCGTGCAAGATCTACTGGTTTAAAGATTGATAAACAAAAATTCAAAACAATGACAAAGGGCTGTCCAAAAAGAAACAAAGAACTCATACTGGAAATGGGGTACGTTCATCCTGCATTGAATCACCCAAACAATTCCTGGATTTTGTTAAAAAACTTAGGAAAGATAGTATTGGTATTCCAGCTCTCAGAAATGGCCATGGTGAATTAATTTCTGATAGCAAGAACAAAGCAGAAATTTTGAATAGCCAGTTTGAATCTGTGTTCACCACCGAAAAACCAATTCCAAACTTGTCCCAGCCATCACAAGTAATCCACAATGCCAGACTTTGTTATCGGCCCAAGAGGGTGTTGAAATTGTGCAATTTTTGCTACCTGGCCCGGAATGGTGTGAGCTGCAAAAAGTCTTAAGATCATATGCTACATAACTGCTCCCCAGCTCTTACTCATTTTTTCTAGTTCTTTATTGTCCCCGGTGATCTCCCTGCAGATTGGCTTACCTCAACATCACCCATATGTTTTAAAAGGCGACCCGTGCCCCGCACTAATTTCGCCCTGTGTCCTTACCTCCTAGCGGTTGCAAGATATTTGAACATATATACATAGTAAAATCATTCATCACTTGATAGTTTTTAACGACCGGCAACATGTTTTAGATCAACAGCATTCCTGCGAATCACACTCATTTTAACAACCGATGACCTTGCTAAATCCTTGGATAAAAAACGTCCCTGTTGATATTATCATCCATGGATTTTAGCAAGGATTTCGATTGTGTTGTTCCTCACACCGATTATTGTACAGATGAAATGCTTTGGTTACACAGAAGGACCACACTTGGCTATCTAATTTCTTAACTACAACGGGAACAGAGAGTGTTGTCGTGGATGGAGATCATTTTTTCACTTTGGTGCAGGTTAGAGTCAGCTTTCCGCATTCCTGGAATACTAAGTCGACACGTCCCAAATAACATCTCACAGGTTCGTTTATTTGCCGATGATTGTGTTTTGTATCGACCCCATCCCCGACAACCTGATGTTTCTTGTTACAGCCGACCTGATAAATTGTTACACCTTGCAGGACATTTGGCAAATGAAATTCCAACATCCAAAAATGCTATGTCCTCAAACTCACTAATGCCAGTCCGCAACTACCCTCATTGAGAATTGGTAACACCGTTTATAAGAAAACTGCCATCACATTCATACTTGGGGTAAACATTAATAATAGTCTTAAATGGGATGACCACATACAATCACTGTGTCTCAAAAGCCAAAAGAGTACGTAATCTTGTATGCAGGAATCTACACCCATGTACAACTGAGCTTAAGGCACGGCTTATAAAACCTTGGTCCGGCTTCATTTAGAATACTCAAATACAGTGTGGGATCCACAAAAAAGGCACTCAAACAGAAATTGGAAATGTTCAGCATCGGGCGGCCAGATTTGCATGTAGAAACTACGAGAGGAAGAGCAGCGTGACTAACATAGCTGGCTGAACTGAATTGGGATAAGTTAGAACTACGTAGACATGCTGCAAGATTGACCCTTCTCTATAAAATATCATACGACCAGGTTGCCATTCCTTCGAAAAGTTTCTCACGCCGCCATCCCGTCCTAACTCGTCATACCAATAATAAATCTACCTGAGACCAAATGCAAAAAAGGACTGTACAGAACTTCCTTTTTTCCAAATAACATATACGAATGGAATAGACTACGCAGACTCGCTTATCAACATCCCTACCAACGAAGTATCAAAAAGAGTAACCAACGACCTTAGAACAACAATCGTATCTAAGAAATCTTTTCAGCGCACACACCCTCTGCTTTGGCTGAAGGAAGTGATTGGAGTACACGTCCAAATTCACAGTCAGAAGTCCACAAGTTGAGTCATAGCACCGATAAATTTTTAATTAAACCCAAAACACAAAAAAACCAATGGGTAGAAACGTTCGTAGTCCTAGCATCAGTTGCCATGTTTACGCTGCTGTGGATAGTCAGCTCTATGTTTCCTTCAACGCCAAGGGTGCCAGGTGCAGCTGACAGAGCTTTACAGAAAGTTCGAGTTGTGCATCTCTGACATTAGAAAGTGGATGAGTCATAACAAACGTAAACTATAATGAAAAAAAAAAACATTTTTTTTTGTAGCAGGAACATACCAAAGCCTAAGAAAGCTTCCAAAATAACAGTTGAAAGTTGGTGAATGCAGTATTGAACCATCACTAACATCCCACTTGGGGATAATTTTGAACTCTCATCTCTCAATGGCTAAACAAATAAGCAGTATCATATTATCTGCTGGTAACTTTCAACTACGGCAATAATCCCCTTATATGTCGTTACCTGGAATCCAGACAAACGTCACCTAGTCGTCCGGTACACTACTCTCTCTCGCCGTGGACTATGGCAATGCTCTGCTATATGGTGCCACAACCACAAAATCTTGACACATACTCCAGTCTCTTCAAAATCGTGCTGCTAAACTTATTTTTTCGGCCTCCAGACTCGATAGTCCATTGCCTCTCATGAACAAACTTCACTTGCTCTCCATTAAAAACGCATTAACTTCACGATATGCCTCCACATGTACAAATGCTTAAACAACTCTGGTCCTCAGTACCTCACTGACTTACTCTCACACAGAAAACTTTTTCTCCATCTGCCCCTGTTACGAAATCTGCGAGCAAGACTCCTCTTTTAGGACCCAAGTCCAAAATTAGTGGTGAAAAGCAGCTGGATATGGTTCTTTTGGACTCTATTGAACGTATTTAAAGCTGACAACAAAATAATGAATCCCACAATATATAAAATCTGAAAATTGATGAAATCCTGACAAAAATATGATCAATGTGAAATCTCTCCGAATCTCTCAAAATAAGTAGTCTTTTTGTGGATCTTACCTTGCTACTATCACGTAATGGATTCATCCACCCCCATCGTAACAGCACAATTAGAACATGTCTAGATTTATTTTATTTACTTCACGCTACCAGGATGCGGAATGATAATCCAAAGATAAACTCTTATTTTAGCAGTAGAAGACGTGAAACAGTAATAAGGGAAAACAAATAGTACTTATTCATAACAATTGGTTATATAGCCAGGACAAGCCCAGTAGTGACATAACACTAAATTAAAGGGGTGCCCATAATTAAAAACAAACAAAAATTAAACGCAAAAATAAAACCAATAAGAACGTTTGGATGATGGAAAAAAGGGAATAAAGGGGGAAACAATGAATAAAAAAGAAAATAACCTAGATACAATACTGGATGCAAACAGCACTTTGAATGTTTCTACCTTACAATGATCTCGGGTAGGTCTTCCATATGTGGGATCAAATCATAAAGACCTCTAGAAAGCGATAGCCTTTGGAGGGTTGGATTCCGAGATACGGCCTATTGAGATTGCGAAGGGTGGGGGTCTAGGGTAGACTTGAAGGGATTAGGATAAGAGCAAAGGTGGTTGAGAATCTTGAAGAGATACACTGGCATCAATGTCACGGCGCTTAGAAGGGACCACCAATTTTTCCTCGAAATAGCAACATGCCTGGCTGAAAATAACAACATCAAAACGATAGCATAATGTTCCATCCCTTCCATTCCGTACCGCTTAAAGCCCAACAGACAGGAACCAGGCTCTGACCCACACCAAAACAGAGGCAACAATGATCATGAGACTGGCTTTTCCTGATGGATGGGGAGCAAAACAAATAGTGTTTCCTTGAGAGATCAGACCTGCAAAAGGTTTATATTATTATTATTTTTAAAGCGCTTAGAGGCCATAGCATAAGGCGCTATATAAATCTCTGCTAATTATTATTATTATTACTATATATCGTCAGCAGCTATAATCATGTCATCATCATCGAACTGACTTACCATGAATAGACCGAGCTAAAGCATATGCTAGGGAGAAATGCAAATATGAAACCTTGTCCCCTGAGGTGAAACAGAGGACTGACGTCTTTTCTACTTTTCTCCAGTGTAAGTTAAGGCTTCTACACACATCATCTACAAAATGTCTAGCTGTCATTGAATCTCCAGCTCTGAACAACCATCCCTAACAAACACAGGAAGCACAACACCTCAAGTCAGCTCTGGTGTTTGTGGGTTGTTATGAATGTCTCGTAGACGTCAAAGTCAGAAATCCATTTCAAACACAAATAAACTAGCCTCTGTGCACAATTGATCTGATTTATAATATAAAACAGATTAATGATTTGCAGTTGGTTGATGGTTACAAGAATTTGGTATGTACCAAAAACCAAATTAACTAAAATTAACACAATATTTAAGTATTACTTATGGTTTACTAGTGGTCCGGTGTTGAAAGCGTTGCAGTTCAACATGATCTGTCCTCACAGCGAAGACTCCAAAATACTTAGCATAAGTTCTCATAAAACTCCTCAGGTAATATATTCCATGGGAATCTTCTCATCCTGAATTAACTTGCCGCATGTTCGAGACGACAAGTTTACATAAGTCCCTCGACGACCACTAATATTTCCACAGTCATACATTCCAAGATAATAACCACTATTTCTATCTGTCTCATTTGGCTCCTATTTTGATTCCAGCACTTATCGGTTTCCGGCTATCAAAGCGACAGTTTGACTCTAATTACAAACCACAGCACTACCTCACATGGAACTGAAAATATAATAAATCCTGGGCACTGGTGTGAAGCATAAATCGACCATTATTGTAGACTAAAACTACTATAACCATACTGTATAGCTAGATACACAAACTGGCTGCGGCGAGACTTAACTCAATCTCCATTATATACTGCCTTCACAAAGTTCCCAAGTCTATAAAATAATATTACCACATAATCAATGCATAACATAACCTTGCACAGCTGACCAATTGGAATTCACATAATGTACATCATCTCACATTTATAACTTCATGGAGAATTCCCCCAGATCAATGCACTGTTTTGAATCTAAAGCATAAACAATTAGTTTACAATCTGGGGGAATTGCCCCCCTTTTTTTCCCCTATTGTGCAATCTAACAGGTGAACTTGGTACAAAACAACACTAGGGAGTTCCCTTTATCCTATTTATAGTAAACAAAGTACGTTTCCCGTGAGAAATCTTTTCTCAAATATATTTTTTTTATTTTTTGTAATGTAATCAAAATTTTGAGGGTGATATAACAGGGTACCAGAATTGGAGTCTTTCACAGGCGTCCAAGAAATCGCAGCCTGTCTCTAAGGACCCCCCTTCTAAGAAAGGTCGGGATCAACCGACTCGCCGCCACAACAGCAAAATTCCCTCATGTTTTTTCAGGTCTGTCAGAGAAATTTGCGCCGGATTTTAGCTCGCACCAGACCCTTTTTCATTTAAACCAACTAATACTCTGAGACAGAAACTGGTTCATCAAGGATAAATTTTAAGGACAAACAGTGAGATAGTCTACGCTATTCAATGTAGTGACACGGACTGCAATGAATTGTATATCGTGCACTAAACAAACTCTGAACAAGCGCATGTACCAACCCCGCAGACCCAGTTCTGTGGTTGTGGTGATTTCCGGCAGTCCTACCAACATCTACACGCTACAAACACACCTTTGATAACAAGGAGGTTATTATTTTGGACAGGGAACAGAGGTGGTACGAGAGAGGGTCAAGGAGGCCATTTATGTGAACTCTGAACAACCATCCCTAAATAAGGGAGGTGCGGGACTTCGTCACAACTTGGCGGGGGCCTACACATCGGTGATCAATACGATTCCTAAGAGACTACAAACTTCCTCGACCTGTGATGTCACCAGCTTGTCACAGGTCAATGTTCAAAAGCCCACCAACCATCAGTAGGCTTGACGATGCGTCTTGGATAAGACGTGAAACGTTGCCACTCATCTAAAAATAGTAAGTCCAGATGAATTGATTTAATTTTCTACCAATACTAATCTAACAGTTAGCTGAGAAAATGAAGGTTTGTGGACGGCTGGTCTATTAAAACAGACTGTGTCCTCTAAATAGATATTGATGTAGATCCGGAAGCGTACACAGTATTTTTGGGCGAGTTCACGTGCATGAAATAATCTGCAACAATAGCTTATAATGACAATGATAGCTGTCTGTATTAAACTAGGCCCTACTGTAAAAATACCTCACAGCTAGGGTAATCACCTTTACCGTAGTTACATCTTGCAGTTACTGTCCATTTTCCCTATTCACTGTGCACACAGTGCATTCAATAGGCCTATGACCTGTCATGCGTACTCTATGCTTAACGCATAGGACATGAGAAAACTCACGTCGATGCGAGAAAAATGCTCAAGGGATTTTCTTGGTAGAAGCTCTAATTGTAGAATATGTTATCATAAATAACATATGTGAAATTTATTACGATAGAACATTCAGAAAAAATCCGAAAATGGTTAATTTATAAAGAGTGGTATTTTGGTAGGGTTTAATGCTAACTCTATGGCAAAAATCACCAGTGATTGCTGGGCGTATTCAAGAGGGCGCCATGGACAAACGGTTTAGACCTATACTCTTCGTAGAAGCTGATAACCAAGATAATCTTATTCTCTACATGGTGATGTAATTTGGTTGACATACGGTGCTGAAAAAGATCCGAAACGACCTTTTCTAACAAGGCTTCCAACATGTGTAAAAACAGGCCCTCTCGCCAATGTTCATGCACACAGTGTGTGGGTAATCGCTCACCCATAGCATGTCATTGATCAGTGATTGGATGGTGTCCTGTGAAGTGGGAATCATTTACATACGATCAAACTTATGAATGGATTCATGTCACAATGATTTGGTTGGGTGAGCAAAAGGTCGAGGCCCGTTTACAGTGGATAACTGCACTATGATTGACCCAAACATCATAGTAGATAGAAATGTGTAACACATCATCTCTAACATTATCTTGAAGCAATGTCAGGAAATTATCAAGCCACTGCAAACATCTCAGCTATCATAGTTTTGTCGGCCAAGATGTTCAATATAACAGCTTGATGTGTGAAATCACGGTACAATATCGGCACATTATCTACCCAATCGGGCGAACACCTCATCTATTAAGCATTTTGCTCAAGATGTTAATTATAGCAGCACAACCTTCCTAATCTACTCCACGAGGTTTTGATTTCAGTCAACTTAACGTCTAGACGTGTTTTACAACATCTTAATGCGCGCTGCATCTCAGGGTGAAGTAATATAAACACGGATGTGAAAGTTCTCTGCAAGGGTGTGTGTTTTTAGAAAGTCGTATCTACGATCTAGGAAATAAATAGTTGGAACACTCATCACCACTTGCTGCATTGCTCGCCAGGGCTAGAGATAAAAACACACGACTCTGTTATCGCTCATTTGAAAGCCCCAACATCCCCCTTTAATCTACTTTTCCTCAACCCCCGTCAATCAATGTTGGAGGAATTAGCAAGACTGCTGATGACGATACCTCAGTCAACATTATAAAGGGAACATTTGTTTTTCTTCAAAATCGCTTCAAAGTGTTCCAGCCAAGATTGAATGGTATTGAGACCAATAATGCTTATATATAATAATGTGAAAAATGTTAATTTGAAATCTAAAGACATGCATGGTTATTAATTATTTAACATCTGAAGGTAACACTCTATGCAATCTTGAACGATGCTCTTCCCAATTAATGCGCAGCACTGGCCCAACATCGGCTGCCAATATTACACCGACATAATTTGCTCACGAAACCAAGATTGCTGTAGTTTTGGCCTGAGTAAATAGTGGACCAATATTTACTCAGTATTGTAGCAAGATTTCAGAACAAAATGTTTTATTAGCACATACCAAATATCAACATAAGGCAGTTCAATTGTCCATTATTGCTAACACAATAGCCAATTACCTCACGTAATGTCCCATTAGTGAAAACAAACGGTTACTAGTGATTTCAAGTATCAGAGTTAAAAACAGTTCCTACATGCACCGCCCAAACCAATATTTTAATCAACTTTATGATTGTCAGGAACAAGCGGTTGGTTGCCATAAAAAAATCATAAAGATGATGAGAACAGTTTCCTTACAGAAACAAACTATTACACAATTTATATGGTGGAAGTTTCTGAAAAAGCATTGAATAAACTTCTTTTCGTTTGTTTGTTCATTGCAAACTAGGACCCACTTCCCGTCAATATGATACCCAAGGTGTCATAATATGAACATGGTTCTTCAACGTAAATGTCACGGCTTTGGAAATGTTACTATTTTCAGGTCTATAGCTTAGAGTGGGTGTTTTTAATACCACAATTAGGCTTCTTTAATTTTGTTCTATCCAACTTAACATTTACTACATGACCACGATGATACAATTGCCTTCAAGCACAATAAATCTGGAAGTTTGCGTTCTTATCGTTTACACATACCTGATTCCCACTAATGCCGTCTAGATGTGTCTATTCTGTTATATATGGAGAGATTTGTTTCAGAAAAGGGCATTTCAGGAAACATAAAATGTATCTTTAGCATTCTCAGATTATAATCTCTGGGGATTGATCTCCGGGTACTGACATTTATCACGTCTGTCATCTGTGTACAATAGATTGGCTTTTTGCAGAAATGCCAGTGGGCATGCGAGAGAGTGCATTGAACAAAAAGCGAGGAATACACTGCAAAATAACAGTGTGATTGAAAATAAACCCTAACACACTCTAAGATTTCTCTTAAAACATAGGCAGCAGAAACATTTTGCAACCCGCCCTGCTTCTGCAAAAGATCCTAGATTGATAACATCACATATATCAATCCCCAAACGGCAAAATTAAAAACGTCACGAGCAATTTTGACAGTTGGAGAAATTATCGTTACATGAAACACCGTTCACCCATGGCTGCAACGTCACATTTGATTAATTACTTTTAAGCGTACTAATTTAACTATAAAGTTTCATCTTGTTTTGAGTCGGAATCTAGATTAAGCTCATCTACAAAGAATTCGTTAAAACACTTGCGGTTCAAGCTGCTGGTAATTACTGATTTCGTTACAAATCCAAGTGAAAAACGTTATGATAAGCTACCAAAACCCAAATATTTGCGTAAATGCTGTTACCTACCGAGGATACGCCTCACAGAAAAGGTGTCTAGTACTAATAAATATGCATCTAGTATTGTGATATCTGGCCCATATTACCTCACCCATGTATCGAATGAAAAACGAGAGATATTGTGAAAATGTCACGCAGTTTAAAATATATGTTATCCAGTTAATGGTAGATTACAAATGAATATTTTTTATGAACCTGTTCATTATAATGAAACCTTACCAAGGGCAATTGGATTTGTTACCTGCATTGTAAACCAAATCCAGCGAATAACACATTAGTGGCATATCATCAATCCTCGTCTTACCAAAGGGGGGGGGGGGGGTAGCACCTTCACCGGGGTTAGTGTATGCCGTCAAAGTCGAAGGGTAACGGGGTTGCCACCCAAGGATATTTTATGGTGCAATTTTGAAAATATTATGCACAGTATGACTCTAAAACTCTATATTTATGTCAAACTAGTCATTTGCCATCATTTAGAGCTGACAACCGCATGAAAATCCGATATTGCTAGCTTTTTTAGCGCAAAATTGGATTTTCGTCTATTTTCTGTGGAAAATGCAGAATTTGCCGACTCGATGACGTCATTGTGACGCCATACTAGGTATGTTGGTACAAAAAAGTACTTATTTTGAAAGAGGAGGACCATATCTCTCTACTGTATATCACAATCATAACCATCAGACCATCGGATGCTTTATAATGAATTCTCGAGGGGGGGTGGTAACCACCCCCTTGGTAATCCGTGTCACCAAAAATGGTTGGTAAGACGAGGATTAAACGAATCATTCCGTATATTTTTGCTCAGCATTCTTAAAAGTGTCACTATACTTGTTCCTAGTGTACTTTTCCAATCGGCGAAGTGTTCAAGAAGTCGTGTGTATGAGCCCTGACTACTACCCATGGACCGAGTATGCTAACCTTATGGATTCGGGCATTTTTGGTAATGATAAGGACATGTTATCTAGCTCTGATACTATGGGTGTTTTTAAAATTGTAAACACTCTACTAAACAAAAATAATCGTGTTTTACCATCCACTGAATCAGTTCAGTCCTTGTGCGACCATGCTGACTTTTTCCAAGAAAAAGTTGCAAACATCAGAGAGCTACTGGATAATAGTGTTTGTAATGAGTTTGAGTGTTCTCCATCTGGTATTGCCACTATCATCAATCATGATGTCCATTCTTTTAGTTAGTTCTCTAGTGTCACTGTTGATGATGTAATAGTAAGTCTAGTATTATTGACCCCATACCGACCTGGTTACAAAAGAGTAATATTGATGTCTTTCTACCAACACTCGTATTATTACTTATTCATATTAGGACAAACAATGATATTCACGGTATCACCCTCAATACTGATACCGAGATAAAGATGACATGTTATGCTGGTGACATTACTTGTTTTGCGTCAGATATCAACTCTGTAAGTGATATCATGAAGTCTTTGAAAAGTTATCAGGTTTGTTCTAGTATGAAAGTAAATTTAAATAAATCTGAAGTTATGTGGATTGGTAGTAATAGAGGGCGCAATGATAAACCACTGCAGTTGTGTTGGAAAGAAAATATAAAAATTCTTGGTATTGTTTTCACTTACGATGATAGGCTGATGTGGTCCTTGAATTATTGATGATAAAATCAGAAAGTTGAGTTGTATTATAAATTTGTGGAAACAACGGGATTTATCTCCACTTGGGAAAATTACCATTATGAAATCCTTTGGCCTTTCTCAATTTTTGTATGTATCTTCTATGATTTCAATGCCCGAGTTTGTTCAAAAGAAAGTGAATACTATTGTGTTTTCGTACATATGGAATTGTCCTGACAAGATTAAGCGTAATGTGGTATCAGCTGATTACGAGTTAGGGGACTAAAGATGTTCAATCTTAAAGCAAGGGTACAAGCACAAAATGTTATGTGGGTTAAACGTTTCCATGAACCATATAATGCAGGTTGGAAGGAAGTTCTGGGGTTTTATTTAAGAAAAAAAGGGGGGCCACTGATATTTAGTACAAATTTGGATATGTCTAAATTTCAATCACAATTTCACCATTTTATGCACCAGGTTTTAGAAGTGTGGAGCAGTATTAGTAAAACCACACCTAGTTACCCCAAGCGAGATCCAGAATCAAAGTATGGAAGAGAATAACCGTTTTATTTTAATAGGCCACAAGTCTATTTACTTTCCTGAATGGTCTCTCCTTGGCTTTAATAAAATATGTGATCTTCTGGATGACAAGGGTAAATTTTTGAGTTCATGTCCACAGGATTGCATAGGGGTCAGTTCCTGAAGTGGTATGGTGTTTTACGTCCCTATACTATGGACGTGCAAAATTTAGGCCAACAACAAAAGTCAAACCAGGGCTGAAGTTCTTGGTGGGTTACAAAGAATGGTGTCGTGATCTTATGTCATCCACTTCTAGGGATTTTTATGACCATTTTAATGCCTTTGAAGGTGAGGCCTCGAGTACTTACATTCTAAAGCAGCACTTCAATCTCAATAAAAGTCAATGTAGGGATGCATATGTTACCCTTTAAAGTGACTCTAGATAGCAAATTGAGGTGGATGCAGTTTAGCATTCTTCTTGGGATACTCCCTACCAATTCATGATTATACAGAGCTGGGCTGAGGGCTGATGGGCTCTGTCCCTTTTGTCACCTATGGTGTGATTTGAAACATGTTTTTAAGAGTGTGAAATAGCCTCTAAAACATCATGCAGGAGAAAGGTTTTTTTTTACTTTTTTACCGACTCTTGGTTTAGTCGATATTTTGTATGGGATTTTTGATGGTAACGATCTTGACCGATGCTCTTCCCAATTAATGCGCAGAGCTGGCCCAACATCGGCTGCCAATATTACACCGATATAATTTGCTCACGAAACCAAGATTGCTGTAGTATTGACCTTGGATAAATAGTGGACCAATATTTACTCAGTATTGTAGCAAGATTTCAGAACAAAAGTTTTATTGCACATACAAATATTCAACATGAGGCAGTGTTCAAATGTCATTATTGCTAACACAATAGCCAATTAGCTGACGTAATGTGCCATTAGTGAAATCAAACGGTTACTAGTGATTTCAAGTATCAGAGTAAAACACATTTCCTACTTGCACCACCCAAACCAATATTTAATAAACTTTATGATTTGCATGATGCAGTAACAAGCGGTTGGTTGCCATTAAAAATTTATAAGAGACGAGAACTAGTACACAATTCATAATGGTGCGAGTTTCTGAAAAAAGCGTTGAATTAACTTCTGTTCGTTTGTTTGTTCATTGCAACTAGGGACCCACTTCCGTCAATATGATAGCAAGGTTGAATAATATGGTATTGGTTCTTCAACGTAAATGTCAAGGCTTGGAAATGTTTCTATTTTTTTTAAATTGTTAATTATTAGTGACATTAAAAACAATTAGGCTTCTTTATTTTTTTTTCTATCCAACTTAAGATTTACAACATGACCACGTTGATATGATTGTCTTCAAGCAGAATAAATCTGGAAGTTTGCGATTTATCGTTAGTGCAAAATCACATTTCTTCTCCACATACCCGATTCGCACTAATGCCGCCTAGAGATGTCTTTTCTCTTATGGAGAGATTTGTTTCAGATAAGGGCATTTCAGGACACAGAAAATGTATCTTTAGCATTCTCAAGATAATAATCTCCGGGGATTGATCTCCGGGTACTGACATTTATCACGTCTGTCATCTGTGTACAATAGATTGGCTTTTTGCAGGAATGCCAGTGGACATGCAAGAGAGTGCATTGAACAAAAAGCGAGGAATACACTGCAAAACGACAGTGTGATTGAAAATAAACACTAATACACTCTAAGATTTCTCTTACAACATAAGCAGCAGAAGCATTTTGCAACCCCGCCCTGCTTCTGCAAAAGATCTTAGATTGATAACATGATAACACTTCAAACCTATATCAATCCCTAAACGGCAAAATTGAAAACGTCACGAGCAATTTTGACAGTTGGAGAAATTATAGTTACATGAAACACCTTTCACCCATGGCTGCAACGTCACACTCCAGGCTTGATGTATTATTTAAGCGTACTAACCCAACTATTGAAAGTTCATCTGGTTTAGTCGGAATTGATTAAGCTCATCTACACGGAATTCGTTAAAACACTT
This sequence comes from Ophioderma brevispina, assembly GCA_023653785.1. Lineage (NCBI taxonomy): Eukaryota > Metazoa > Echinodermata > Ophiuroidea > Amphilepidida > Ophiodermatidae > Ophioderma > Ophioderma brevispina. The sequence goes on along the minus strand of JAMKCH010045693.1, from coordinate 53,366 downwards.
GCGGTTCAAGCCGCTGGTAATAATGAATGATTTCGATACAAATCCAAGTGAAACACGTTATGATAAGCTAAAAAACTCAAATATTTGCGTAAATCTTGAAACCTATCCAAGATAGGCCTCACAGAAAATGTGTCTAATACTTAATACAAATGGATCTAGTATTGTGATATCTGGCCATTATTACCTCTGATGACTTGAATGAAAAACGAGAAATGTAGTGAAAATGTCACGTAGTTTAAAATGATATATTATTATCCATCTGAATTGAAAGACTTACAATATTTTTATAAAGAATTTCCATAAGGAATCATTACACATCACCACTTGGATTCAACTCACTCTAAACCAAATCCAACGGATACATAAAACCGATATAGTTTATCCAACATCTTGACCTAAGTATCACTACCTGTTATTCTGAGTGGTACTTGTCCAATCGGCAAAGTTTTCATGAAGTGTTCTGCATGGACTCTGACTTTATCCATCCGAGTGGGCTAAGCTTATGGATTGGCTATTGTTTTGTAATTGTTTTTTTGGTATGATATATACCTACAATACGTCTTTATTTCAAAAAGGTAACGAGGATCAATTTCCTATAAGGAGTACAAATTCACGCATGCTGGATATGGTTGTTTTTTGGACTATAATTAACAATTTTAAAACTGTCAAATAATGAATCTCCAAGTAAAATAATCGTATGAAGAATATGTGAAAACTCATGCAATCCTGACCAAACAATAATTATGATTAATATGTAAATCTCTGCAAATTATCACATAAGTTTCTTGTGAATCTTATACTTTGATACTATTACGTAATGTTTTTATCCACCACATGGTAGAAGGCAAAATAACTAACACACTAAATGTTATTTTATCTCACTTCACCTAACCCCTGATTTTTGGAATGACAATCAAAGAATGTCCTATTTTTAGCCTGTGCATACGTGAAGCAGTAAAGGAAAACAAAAGTATGCTTATTTATAACAATTGGGGGGGCTCTAAGAGCCGGAAAAAGCCCAATAGTGACAGGAATGTCCCCCTTACAAAAAAATATTAAAATAAGAAGGCAGTACGGGGAAAATGGAATAAAAGGGGACTAGATTAATAAAAAACCGAAAATCTAGCTGCAAGATGTGGAGGCAAACAGCAGCTTTGAAAGCTTTTAGGGAGGTGCACTTGACAACATCCTCGGGCAGGTAGTTCCATAATGTGGGAGCAAATGCATAAAAAGAACTTTAGGAAAGCGAAAGCCTACGGAAGGGTGGATGAAGGGAAAGGCTATTGAGATTGCGAAGGGTGTGTCTTGGGTGAGCTTTGAAGGGATTAGGAGAAAAGCAAAGGTGGTTGAGAATCTTGAAGAGATGGCACATGACAGCAGTGTCACGGCGCTTAGATAGAGACCTACCAATTTAGACGCATAAATGCTCGAAATAGCAACATGCCTGGCTGAAAATAACGGGAAAATAAGAACAACAAAATAACAGCATAATGTTCCATCCCAAGCACTGCATTCCGTACAGCTGAAAGCCCAACCTACAGGAACTCAGCTCTATCGACACCAAAAGCAGAGGCAATAAACATCATGAGGACAGCTAGAGACTGGTTTTCCTGGTGGATGAGGAGCACAAACAAATAGCGTTTCCTTCAGAAAGAGCAGAAACTGCAAAACGGCCTTATATTATTATTTCTTCAGCAGCTATAAAACATGTCATATGCTAGTGTGGGAAGTAAAGTAAAGGCTTCTACAACACAATTATAAAATGTCTAGCTGTCATGGAATGTCCAAATAGGAAAAAAAACCAGTTCTTGAAACAGCCTCCAAAACCACTTTGAGAGCCATGTAGCTGTGTTAAATGGCTATGCAGAAACACAAAGGCTTCCAAGAGACTGTGTTTATACCAACACCGTCGATATGCTCCGACGGAAGAAGGACGATTGAGCACTCATAAAACTGGTTTAACTCGCCTTTGTTTCTTGTCTTAGACCCAGAGACCTTAAGGAGCAATAGGGACATCAAGCATGATGGACTGGCAACAAGAGATTTTTTCAATTGTTGCTCTATATCTTCAAAAAAGAGAACTACACCAGGACTGCTCATGGGTGAATGTATGCTCCGAATATTGACAATGGTGATCACACTGAACTCCCTCAAGAATGGATAGTAAATCTTGAAAGGAACGATATAAATAATGTCATTTTAAGATATTAAAAATAATCTAGCATGTAGATGAGAAAATGAGGGTTTGTGGACGGCTAGTCTATTAAAACAGATGTGCCCTTAAATTGAAAATGAGTAGATTCCCAGTGAATATGACATGGTTACGCAGTAATTTACGCGGCGAGTTCACGCGCATGGGAATAATCTGCAACAATAGCTTATAATGACAATGATAGCTGTCTGTACCTACTATTAATACCGTATTATCTAACAGCTAGGGCAATCACCAGCAATTGCCCGTAGTTAGTGGCCTAGTAGTTATATATCCCTATCTCTAATATCAAGATCATGACGCAATGTCAGGAAATTATCAAGCCACCGAACAACATCTAGTGTACATGGTAAAGTTTGTCGCGACAAGATGTTCAATATTATAGTAGCTTGATGTGTGAAATATCGGCACATTATCTACCCATCGGGCAACACCACATCTATTACAGCATTTCGCTCAAGATGTTAATTATAGCACGCACAAACCTTTCCGAATCTACTCCACGAGTTTTGATTTGAGACCACGTACCGTCCCCAGACGTGTTTTACAACCTCCTAATGCGTGCTGCATCTCAGGGTTAGGTAATATTAACACTGATGTTAGAGTAGGGTAGGCCGCCCAATTATCGGACACTGCCAGTTTTCGGCAGATGTGTGTTGGAGCCATCTGGTTTCATTTCTTAATTCAACCCTTACATTTCATCATCAAAATTAAAGACCGAAACATTACGCATTTAAATGGCTACATTGTAGCCGTCTAGGTTTGTTGTACTTTCGAAACAGCGAGGTACTTGTGGCGAGTCGGCCCCTTTTTAATAAAAAAGAGCAATTGTTACTTATGAGTGCGTAAATGAAGGCGTGATCACTTTCGGGAGGTCGTGATTTTGCACAATCACAAAAATCTTCATTTTTACTTTTATGTGTGCATGAACTAGGATTTTTTTGCTGCAGGTCAAATTGTCGGTTTTCCTACTGCAGCAGCCGACTGCCATGACTGTCCGAAAACTGCAAAGAATTTTGCGCATGTCCAGTTTTCGGACGCCCTCTTATAAAATACGGGGGGGGATGCCAACCTGGAATGGTTGTGGTCAAATTTTATTAGGCGCGATATTGCCCTAATTAAATGAAATTATTTAATTATTTATTCATTTATTTATTGATTTTATTTACTTGTTTTTATTTTCGTGATATTTTATTTATGCATTTGTAACAAACCCACCATAATGTTATGTTGAAATATAACAAACATGTAGTTTATTATATCTTAGGTTGAGAGATAATTTAAAATGACATGTTTATTATTGTTTCATTGTTGTTTAGTTATATTTGTTATTGTTGTTTGTTTATATTTTATTTTTTTAATATTGGGTTTGTTTTTTTGTTGATAATTTTATCTATTTATTGTAAACACGCACACCATGATTGTTTCTGTTGTAAATAACAATATTCAGTTTATGGTAGGTGAGTTTTTAAGTTTCTAGTAGTATGGTCCTCAGACGTGAAATTTACGGGTTATTTTATTTGGCCTAGTTTTATAGTCTCCCGGGTAGTATAATGACAGTTCAATAGTTTTTAATCCTGAAGTATCAAAGTACCAAAAAATATCCACCCCCCCCCCATATGGACACAATTGGAATCCCTCAGTCATTCGATCGTAATGATCCCGTTCCCTATCCGTCGACCCTATGAGAGTAAAAAAAAATAAAAAGGAAAGAAAAAAGAAAAAAGAGGATAAAGAAGAAAAAAAAAAAAGAAAAAAAAAAAGCGACTATACACCTCATTCCACTATTATTGGGGGAAACTGGAACATTGGAAAGAGGCGGTATATACGGGTAACCGTACACTGTTAAAAAAAAATGTCCGTAAATTGCCGGAAAAATTTGCAGCAGGTATTTCCAGTCATTTTAGGGTAAATTTACAGAATTTCTGTCAGTTACGTAACTTTGGACAGTAAATTTACAAGAAATTGTCTCTATTATGGAAAAACAATTATGTATTTAACAGAATTTTACGTAATTTAAAATTAAATATTAATAAAATATGCATCAAGTGACAATAAACTATGGGTTATAACATATGGCAATAGATTATCCAAGTTTAGACATTATCATGTTTTGGGGAGTCCAAGGGTGGGAAATATCGGAATCAAAAAAAACAGGATAATGATAAAAATGGATGATTTACCCGCCCAATATAAAGGTCTCACTATGACAAAGTTTTAAATATGGGCTCGACTGTGTCTCGCCCAATATTTTTGCAACTAATAGATCGACCAATTAAATTGGGCTCATCGATCAATTTGATATCAAAGTTAGTACTATTAGACGAAATAGAATTGGACGAAGTGATGATACCTTCATGAATTAACGTATTTCAAAAGGTTTTTTTCCAGGATCAGGCATGCACGTTACGTAAAAGGTCTAAAATTCACCAATATTTAAGAAAAAGGGTGATTTCTAAATGAAAGCTACTATAGTACGCATTTAGGATCCCATATATGCAACACCAAAAACAAAAAAACAAAAAAAAAAAAAAAGAACCTTATTTCATTTTCGGATCAAGGAACCTTTGGATATAGGAACCGTTGGAATAAACACAGCTTCGGATAAAACGAGCATCGGAATAAAAAACAGTTAATAAAGAACAAATGTTCGGATTAGTGAAATTTAGAATAACGCCTATACGTAGGTATATTAGGAATAGGTACAGGCATAGATGAAACTTGTTTAGGGGCAACTGTGCTACTGATCTGTTTAGGGTGCAAATTCCAGCTTCGAAAATATGTTAGGGTGCTTCTGGTGATATTGGTCACGGAGGATACCACCTTATGGATGATAAGTGCCCCTGGGAAATTAATTTGGTATCAGTATAGAAGTATATTTTCTCATGCAGGGCCCCGGGAATGTTTCTTTTGAGCTATAAATAAAAACTTTCCAGCTTGTTATGGACAAAAAAACCATCTCCAAATGTGGTCGACCAAATAATAATAATAATAATAATAATAATAAGTAATATAATAAGAATTCATAATAAATAAAAAGAAGAAAATAATATTAATAAAATAATAATAACATCTCATCATCGTCGTAATCGTCATGACGTCATCGGGATAATCGGCCAGTTCTAATCGCGCCATCGTCATTGTCATCGTTAAATGTCGTTAATATAGTCATCTCTTTGGTTATATTGCAAAATTGAAATGTTGAGAGGATGAAATTCACCTTAATATGGTCGTCCGTTCTATAATGATTTACGTCAAAAATGTTTTTTTTAAAAAAAGTAAAAAATTCAAAAAAACATTTTTGATATTTTTAAAGTTGCAACAAGTGATTTTGAAGCATCCATATAATGTGTTGTATGCAGTGATTTCATTTTACAGTTATCAAATTGTTAAATATGCATTTGAATCTCGTGTATCATATGATATTAAAATTTTATTTCTGTAATCACTTATATTACGTCTAATTTGTATTCATGTATTAATCTCCGTAGCGGGTATAAGATATTATGTAGTTTTAGATGTTTTCATTTATTATTAATTTGACTGTACCTATTTGTTTGGTGATGTCAATACAATATACTGTCAAAGACTATACTGGTCATTGTCGTCAACATCTTCGGTCTTATTGTATTTTTCGACATTTTCCCATGACTATCACCGCTGTAATACGGGCCGTTAATACAATCACGGCATGCGGCCGGCCCCTGACACTGAACACATGTGTCACGACGTTACGGTTACTTGCGGCAGTGTAATCAAAACAATCAGTACAACACAATAATTACCAAAGATGTAGAAGAATACAAATAACTAACCTTTTAATTGTTGCACAAAAACGGACGTACAACGCTTTTTTCTGAAGTTCGAAACTGGCAAGGTACTGTCCGAAAACTGGCAAGGTACTGTCCGAAAACTGGCACAGTGCTTCTATGTCATTGTTCGCCGATGGTGATAATGCAACTCGGTTTGCCAACACCATTTCAATGTCCGCCACCAGTAAAGTTGGTAATGGTCATTACATGGATGGTATTTGGTGGGTAATATCCGTAATTTTTTTAAATATTTAGCTAAAGTCCTAAGTGTCCGAAAATTGGGCGCCTACCTACTCTACAAGGTTGTGTGATTTTAGAAAGTCGTATCTGCGATCTAGGAAATAAATAATTTGAACGCTCACCATCATTTGCTACATTGCTCTCCCGGGCTAGAGATAAAAAATCTACAAGCCTCTGGTTTATTATTGCTCAATTGAAAGCCCCAACGTCCCCCTTCGTCTACTTTCCTTAACTCCCGTTGTCAATGTTTGAGGAATTGGCAAGACTGCTGATGACTATACCACCCCATTCAACATTGTAAGGGGAGACGGGAACATTTTTTTTTCAAAAATCGTTCTAAGTGTTCAGCTAGTATTTCCAAGATTGATGCGAGTGAGACCAATAATGCTTATAAAAGATACCATCTTAGTTAGTAATCATGTGAAAAAATGTTCCTTGAAATCTAAGACATCATGGTTTGCTACTGAACTTATTTAACATCTGTAGGTAACAACCTATGCAATCTTGATCGGTGTTCTTCCCAATTAAGGAGCAGCGTGGACCCCAAAATCGGCTGCCAAAAGTACACCGATAATTAATTTGCTCTACGAACCCCCCCAAGGGGATTGCTTGTAGTATTGGACCTTGGGGGGGATAAATAGGGGACCAAAATTTTCAGCTAGCTATGTAGCAAGATTTCAGAACAAAAGTTTTAGAGCACATACCAAATATCAACATGAGGCAGTTCAAATGTCCATTATTGATAACACAATAGCCCAATGAGCTCACGTAATGTCCAATTAGTGAAATCAAAACGGTTACTAGTGATTTTCAAGTAAGAGTTAAAAACCGTTCCACGTACACAACCCAAACCAATATTTTGATAAACTTTATGATTGTCAGTACAAGCCAAGTATGTTGGGTCAAACTATTATTATTTAAATTCTTAGACTATTTCCAATGCCAAATTACATTTGTTGCAAAAAGCCACAATTATGTACCATTGCTATTATGAGAGTTTATGAAACACATTTTCATCTGATGTTATTACTAAGCTCATTCAGAGTAGGGTTTTACCAGAAAAGGGCATTTCATGAAACCTAAAAATGGTATCGTTAGCTCCTCAGATTATAATCTCAGGGATTGATCTCCGGGTACTGACATTACACGATGTCATCTGTGTACAAGATGGGCTTTTTGCAGGCATGCCATGGACAGCAAGAGGTGAATTGAACCAAAAAGCGAGCCCCGAATACACTACGAACTAACAGTGTGATTGAAAATTAACCCCTAACACATTATAAGATTTCGCTTAAAAATAGGCAGCAGAAACATTTTGCAAAAAACCACCCTGCTTCTGCAAAAGATCTTAGATTGATAACCATGATCACATCGCTATTTCACTCTTCATTCCCCAAACGGCAAAATTCACAAAACGTCACGAACATTTTGACAGTTGGAGGAATTATTTTTTTTTTTTCGTTTTTTTAAAACATGAAACACCTCCACCCCCTGGCTGCAAAGCACACGCAGGTTGAGGTTACTTTTAAGAGTACTAACTCACTATAAAGTTTCATCTTGTTTTAGTCGGAATCTAGATTAAGCTCATCTACAAAGAATTCGTTAAAACATTTGCGGTTCAAGCCGCTGGTAATTACTGATTTCGATACAAACCCAAGTGAAAAACATTATGATAAAACCCAAATAACCGTAAATGCTGTTACCTACCCAGGATACGCCTCACAGAAAAAGGTGCTAGAACTATACAAATGCATCTAGTATTGTGATATCTGGCCCATATTACCTCACCCAGTATCGAATGAAAAACGAGAGATATTGTGAAAATGTCACGCAGTTTAAAATATATGTTATCCAGTTAATGGTAGATTACAAATGAATATTTTTTATAAACATGTTCATATATGGAAACATTACTGGCAATTGGATTTACTGCATTATAATCCAAATCTAGCCAATAACACATTAGTGGCATATCTCAACCCTAGTCTACCAAGGGGGGGGGCACCTTCACCGGGGTTAGTGTATGCCGTAAAGTCGAAGGAAGGGGTACAGGGGGTTGGTTGCCACCCAAGGATATTTTAAGGTGCATTTTGAGAATATTATGCACGGCGTGACTCTAAAACTCTGTTTATGCAAACAGTCATTTTGCCATCATTTAGATTTAGAGCTGACACCCGCATGAACATAGAAATTGCAGTTTTTTTTAGCGCAAAATTGGATTTTCTGTGGAAATGCTGATTTGCCGACTCGCGGACTTGATGACGTCATTGTGACGCCATACTAGGTATGTTGGTACTTATTTTGGTATCAATGGAAAGAGGAGGACCATAGCTATCCATTGGTATCAAAATAATAACCATCGGGTGCTTATAACGAATTCTGGAGGGGGTGGTAATCACCCCATTTGGTATCCGTGTTACTTAAAAATGCTTGGTAAGACGAGGGTTAAACGAATCATTCCGTATATTTTGCTCAACATTCTTAAAAGTGTCACTATACTTGTTCCTAGTGTACTTTCCAATCGGCGAAGTGTTCAGGAAGTCGTGTGCATGGGCCCTGACTGTATCATGGATCGAGTATGCTAACCTTATGGATTCGGGCGGCATTTTTGGTAATGTTCTTGGTAATGATAAGGACAAGTTATCTAGCTCTGATACTAAGGGTGTTTTTAAAATTGTAAACACTCTACTAAACAAAAATAATCGTGTTTTACCATCCACCGAATCAGTTCAGTCCCTGTGCGACCATGCTGACTTTTTCCAAGAAAAAGTTGCAAACATCAGAGAACTACTGGATAATAATGTTTCTAATGAGTGTGAGTGTTCTCCATCTGGTATTGCCACTAGTGTATAGCCGTAAAAAACATAAGAAAAGTTAGGTGGAGGAAAAGGGAAATAAACGGGGACGAGATGAATGAAAAAACCCCGAAACCTAGATACAAGACGTGGAGGCAAACAGCAGCTTTGAATGTTTCTAGGGAGGTGTACCTTACAACATCCTCGGGCAGGTACTTCCATAATGTGGGAGCAAATGCATATAAAACGCTTTGGAAGGGTGGATCGAGAGAAAGGCTATATTGCGAAGGGTGGGTCTAGGGTAAGACTTGAAGGGATTAGGAGAAGAGCAAAGGTGATTGAGATTCTTGAAGAGATGGCACATGACAGCAGTGTCACGGCGCTTAGATAGAGACCTACCAATTTAGACGCATAAATGCTCGAAATAGCAACCAATCAAAACGAGCATAAGTTCCATCCCTGCAATGCATTCTAGTACAGCTGAAAAGCCCACATGGACAGGAACCCTGCTCTACCCACACCAAAAACAGAAGGCAACAAAATGATATGAGAATGGCTTTTGATGGATGAGGAGCACACACAAATAGTGTTTCCTTGAGAAGACAACTGCAAAACAGTCTTATATTATCTCTTCTGCAGCTATAATAATCATGTAATCATCATTGAACTGACAGTACCATGGAAGAGGACCGAGCTAAAGCATATGCTAGGGAGAAATGCAAGTATGAAGACCTGGTCAGCTGACAGTGTTAAAACCAAGCGGACTGACGTTTCTACTTTTCATTAGGGAAGTAAAGGCTTCTAAAACACATCGTTTACAAATGGTTTAGCTATCAATTGAGCTCCAAATCGAAAAAAAATCCATTCTTTACACACACCCTCCAAAACCGCTCTGAGAGCCAGTTAACTTAAATGGCTATGCAGAATAAAAGGCATTAACACAGTGAGAGCCATAGTATGACAACGCACAAATCCAAGGAAAAGAGCCATCGGAGATAGGTAGTGACATCCAAGAGCATAAAGTGTAGAGTAACCCCGAGAGGAAATAGTAGTACGGCCTCGCTCAGTGGACGCGAATATTTTCAGTGGAGTTTGTATACAAGGTATAAATCGTAAGAGTTGATGTCCACAAAATCAGTGTGACCGCTGATTCAAGAATTATAAATTTTTTCGGCTCGCAGTGCCTGCGAAGGGGAGGGGCGGCGCATTTAGATACCAGGAGCAAGAATTTTTTGCGCACACGATCCGTTCTAATCTGAAGAGCGGGGAGGGGGAACCACCTCAACCAACAACCAGTCATTTCCAAGCTATGCAACAAAACAAACAAACAACAACAGATAGGGGAGTGGACCACCGAATATACACAAATCGCCGACAAATAACATTTGCCGAACAGAATTTCTAAATGGGGGGTGTCACACCCCATCTGGGGACGGCCTGCTCCGAGGGATTGAGCACTCCTAAAACTTGTTTAAATCGGCGTGTTCTTATCCTAAGCCCAGACCACGGAGTATAGATTATTCCTGAAGATTGAACTGAAACAAAGCGATTTTTGCAATTTTGGCATGTTTAAAAAAGAGAACAACATCGAGTGTGCTCATGTTGGAAAGTAAACACCGAAGATAATTACGCTGGCGACCCACCAAGTGTAATATCCCTAAGGAATGGATAATATACATAAGGGGCGATATACATATATTAATTTTAAGAATAAAATAATCTAACAGTTAGCTAACAAAATGAAGGTTGTGGGTGGCTGGTCTATAAAACGACGTTATGGCCCTCTAAATGAAAATGAGGTAGATCCAAGTGAATATGATATGGGTACGCAGTAGTCTTTCGGGGCGAGGCGAGTTACACGTGCAGTGAAGAATCTGCAAAAATAGCTTATAATGCACAAGGAAGCTGCCTGGTAACTACTAATATTAATACAGCTAGGGCAATCACCTAATTGGCCGTAGTTATTGGCCAAAGACACCATAGTAGTTAGATTTATGTCCCTATCTCTAATTATTTCAAGCTCATGAGCAATGTCAGGATATGATCAAGCCACCGAACAAAATCTCCGCTGTCATGTTTTGTGGCCAAAGATGTTCATATAGCAGCTTTGTGATTGTGTGAAATCACCGGTACAATATCGGAACAGTATTACCCAATCGGGCCAAAACACCTCATCTATTACAGCATTTTGCTCAAGATGTGAATTATAGCAGCCACAACCCTTCCTTAATTCTTACTCCACGAGTTTTGATTTCAGACAACTTAACGTCTAGACGTGTTTTACAACATCTTAATGCGCGGAATGCCATCTCAGGGGTTGTGTGAGGTCATATAAGCACTGACGTTAGAATACTCTGCAAGGGTGTGTGTTTTTAGAAAGTAGTATCTACAATCTAGGAAAGAAAATAATTGGAACACTCACCACAATGGAGAGGAGGAGCACGGTCAAACATCTCGGTACCCCTCACTCAGAAAAGGTTTTGACACCTTTGGTAGTTAGTAGTGACCCTCTATATCAACGCTAGGTTAGGGGTACTTACTTCAAATTTGTGTCATTTTTCAATAGGGGCCAATTAAGTGTTACACAAGAGTCAAACTTTTAAAATGCTCCCAATCATGTTGAAATCATGTCATACGGATCCACAAATGATAGTTTGTACAATCTATGACCAGTGCGTGCGTTTGAAGTTATAGGGTTTAAGAAAAATGGCTTCTGTATAAATGGTAAAAAAAGGTCAATTGCTATTTGTACAGGGGTCAAATCAGAGTGCTCCATTTTGTTGAAAAATGAAAAGAGTTGAAAGAAGTTGTTCATTAGCTTAATGCCATCAAAAACAAGGAAAGTTGTTACCATCTGCATTTATGTTATAATGTTATGCGACAAAATAGGCATCGTGGTACATATCTATTGGCGGTTGAACTCTTGACCCTCTCCGTAAGTAAAATTTAAACATTAATCAAAACTATTACTTTTTGGGAGTCTCTTACCTCAGGCAATAATTGCAAGTATTAAATATAATCGGAATTAACTTTAATGGTGGACCCCTGACAAATTGGAGATTGACTTTTTACAATTTTAGTCAATTTTACCCTATAACCAAAAACCAATGTCGTAGGTGCTACAAACTATACATTGTTGGAATCATTATGATTATGGACAAAATGGATACATTTCAACAATGTTGGGGCATTTAAAAAGTTGACCCTGTTTTGTAAACTTAAATTGGCCATATTGAAAAAGTGATACCACCAATTTGAGAGCAAGTACACCTACCTAGGACATTGATGTTAGAGGGGCCACAATAATACAAAGGTCGTCAACCTTTTATAGTGGGGGGGTAAACGAATTCTTTAATAAGGCCCCTATGAATTCTGCTCCTGCTCTACTTGCAGTTGCGCCCGGTAGAGATAAAAACCGACAAGCCCAACGTTCATTCGAATCTACCTTTTCCCAACCTCCATAAATCGAGTGGTGGAGGAATTAGCAAGAATGCTGATCACGATACCACAGTCAACATGGGAAGGAGACGGGGAAAACATTTTTTAAAATCGTTCCAGCTAGTATTTCCAAGATTATATGCGAGTGAGATCAATAATGTTATATATTTAAATAATGTGAAAAAAAAAATCATTTGAAATCTAAAGATTGCTGTAGTATGGCCTTGGTAAATAGTGGACCGATATTTACTCAGTATTGTACCAAGATTGCAGAACGATAGTGTTTCTGTGGCAAACTTAAAAGATAAATTGTACTTTGGATATTTTAATTAAGAATCCAAAATTATAATTTTATTACAACCATTGTCCACTAGCAACATCTATCCTCACTGTAGTGAATCGACTATATCATGTCGGTCGCGTCTACTTATTGAGAATTTTAGTTTCAAATTAGGTATATAAACAATTGTTTTATTTCCTTTTTTATCTGGATCATATTGCTTGTCTTGGGAAAATTTAACGTATTGAATGGTGGTTAAAATTACTTGAAATACAAATACAAAATTGGATAAATGAATTGATCAAAACTCATAGGGAACAATTGTATCCCGATAATTGGTTCTATGTTGAAAGTTGCCTGGATGACAATATGTGTCGTGTCATGTCAATTAAGGACCGACAATGTGACGCCCATGTCGAGATTGCATAATGCTAATGCCACGATTGGCGAAGAGAAGTCAATGTTAGGCCAAAGTGCATGTTATCTGAGAATTATAGCTAATTATTAAAGAACCTAGCTGATTTTAACCCCGGGGTCGAGTTGGGTCGTTGTATTCCAAAGTAGATATCATACTCGTGTATATACATAAACCCGTAATTAGGATATGTTTCGAGAGTAGGGGATGTATACGCATATAGGGCACCATTCGTTCGTGATTTGTAAGTCAAAAATCACAGTAGAAGATCCGTCCTTAGCAACCTCGTCCAGGTTGATCATGTCTGGAATTCCACTTGGGGACTTGTAGACCTCACAGTCATCAATGATGTGGCTAATGGTTTGGGGCTCTCCACAATCGCAGTTTGGTGAAAGTTCACACCGATCTTTGTGAAGGAAGTTCTTTGTACAACCAACGCCAGTTCTGAGTCTGTTGAGGTTGACCCATGCTTTCCTATCAAGGTCACAGCCTTTGTGTTGGGCTGTCTTCAAACTGCTTTAGGTTCAGGGTAGAGGATGACCATTGCTCAGACTATCTGTCATTGATCCAGGATGACCGATAGTGATACTGCGATTGCAGTGTCATGGATTGGGTAGCAAAGTAATTCCGTGAAATTCTCTGGTTCTCAAAGGGTGATGGTAGGGGGATTATTCTATCAGGTTCATTACACGTCTTGGCAAGTATGTTTAATAACATTTTTAGGGTATGCAAATCACCAAATATACAAAATATGGCATATTTTCTCTTTGTAAATTACGTGTTTAGGATTGTGATATTTAATCACTCTTAAATAACAGTTTGATTTCTTTTCACAGTACAAAATAAATAAAAATGGTGGGAAAATTAGTCAATTGTCTTTTCCGATCTTCTCCTGATTTCACATGCTACAGCAAGATGCTCAAGTACCCATTCTTTATGATAAAATAAACTCCACAGATATCAAATTACAGAAAGTGGAAAAATATCACTTTCATTTTGGGTAAAGTTTTATTGGGTCACCCTGTACATCAGTGTAAAATGGCATTGCCTCTCTTGCAGTGTCAATGTTGATCTTCTTATCGTCTCCGACACATAGCCGCCATAAAGTACTCATTTAGTGCAGTAAATCATATCAATTTGAAAGTACTTGTTTAGGATGTAATTTTAAACACTCACATAGTTTAGGGTATCGAAATGAAACCATTTCAATCAAGTAAAATACGCCATACATGAGTAGGATATCTACCTATAAATTTCAGCTTAACTGTCAGATCTCAGAATGTGTAAACACCAATTATTTAACAGACGTTTGAAGACATGAGGAATGTTTACACCTGTTAAGTGTATCTGGAGGGTACCTGTCAAATTTCGCAGATCTATTAAATACCTCTGCATTCATTTTTCATGGCACATTTAACATGAGTTTTGTCAGGGAACAACAATCAATGGGAATTGACTGTGACTGTCTACGAGTCCCTTAAATCAATTTTCACGTTCATTCATCAATCACTCCGTTTGGAGCTTCCGCGGTTGGGAATATTGCAGAGCTTCGAAGCTAGGGACATAACAACGGCCCCATAATGCAGTGAGCACACAACAAACCAGGTATGCCATGTCCGATGACGTGGCAGATGGCATACCAGTAGGGCAAATGGCATTGGATAGCAGCAGATAGCGTATCAAATAAATCGTCCAATGGCGGCGCATTGTGGTGTCAACATTTGCTGAGGTCATGTGCAGAGGCCTGGCTGGTTTGTTTCAAATCTGAATGAGTCATTGTCAGTCAAAAATATACAGACAAAAAACATTCCTTAAAAGATAAAAAATGGGGGAGGAAAAGTGAAAAAAGATTTCTTTTCAGGAATCATTTAGTCTAGCAGATTTCATGGGTTTCAGGCACCCCCTTAAAAGTAAATTCTAACATGATTTTAGGATCTCTACGACATCTTCTCAATTAAATATTATCCCAAGGGGTCCGTGTGGCGGCCATCTTAGATCCAAAGAGATCAGTCATATAAAGTGGTTCGATCTACTTGAAAGGTATCTCAAATGATTCGTCTCATCATAAGGAATCAGAAAATATGTACTTTGACATATTTGATTGGTCATTGTACAGAGGGCGATATACACAATTCTTCCAATGGCCTAGACTATCATTTGCGAGCAAATTGAAGAAATTTCATATTTTGTGAAAATGTGTCAGTGCCGCTTTTCTCAGGAATTTCAATTAGAATTGCTTAAGATGTATACATGATGCACCTATAACTATGCTATTTTGCATGAAATTACCTAGATATCTTGTCCCAATCACATTGTAAACTAAGACGTACAAAATGAACACATATAATGCATGCAAAGTCATAGTGAGGTACATATCACGAGATCTGGAGCAAAGATAATGGTGTTCTAGATGTAGAGACACAAGCAAAACTTCCATTAACTCGTTAGTCTCTCTCAAAGACTGCATTATTCGGTCAATGTAAGGGAGAAGAGCACGGAACCAACGCTAAATGTGATTATTGATTTGATAATAGTGTTTCATTAAACATTCAATTTGTTGCTTCTTGACGATCGGCACCCTTCTACATCACCTCAAGATTTTGCTATTGCTTAGAGCACAAATATTGAAAAAAGAATAAGTAGCAAGACGTGACTTCACAAGATATGCATGGGAGATACGTCGTTAAAAGTTCTAGAAATCTTAGATTCTGAAGGTAGCGTGTGTTCCCTATAGTCTCGTGTCCTCAGATACCTTGGATTAGGTAAGCGAGGTAAGGTAATACCTCGACAAAGTTCAGTAAGGTAATTCTTCACTGTAACATTTTTGTCAAGTTTCGATCGTGTCGATGGTGATAAGAGTAAGCCAGGCGTGATTACATAGCGCTGAAATTACATGGGCGGGCGTCGGGGAGTGGGGGAAATGGTATCTACTTTTGATGGTCCTTGTAATCCCATCCCTTACCAAGTTTTTCACAATTGAATATAAACAAATGTGAACAAAAACATGAAATTCAACAAATGTATTCCAAATATATTGAGTTTGTAAAATAATCAAAATCATTACTTCTGTTATGAACAGTATTAAGCATTGTCTTAATACTGTTCATAAAGTAATGACTTTGTTATGAACAGTATTAAGTATGTCTTAAAAGTTTCTTTATCATCGATTCTTAATAATGGATGTCAAAGTCGTTTTCGGTTGCTTCATTTTCTTCTTATATTAACTTTAAAACCCCCATAGTTTCAGGGAACTTCGCAACCGGGAGCCCTAGGGCAGACAAAAACATGGACTTTGTACATGCCATTAGGATTGCGCTTCGCATACGAAATTAAACTATATCACTTTTTTTCAGGAAATTTACCTCCCTGCATGAAATTGTGTAAATGCAGGGCAAGATACCTTATATAATGTTAGACGATATAATTACTGCATTGCAATAAACCTGTATCTTCTCCAAAGCACCATATTTGAATTGAGTATGGCGCCTTAAATAATTTCAAAGAATAAAATAAGATACAATGCATTATATTCAATTATCATGAAAAGTATATGTATGATATAAAGGTTATACTTAAGCGGGTTTGCATAAAGTGTTTTCTTTCTCAGGAGTCATTAAGTTAAGTGTTTTCTTAAATAAATTCCCGTAGGATAATGCATTGCTTCATAGGATTTCCTCGGAATTGCCCGTAATTCCCTAGGAACGGTGCTCCATGCTCCCGCACTTAATGCAACCCTGTCGTGATACCTGCATGGCTGAGTCACATGACTGGAATATTTTCTTGCATCAGGAAGAACATTCTTTTTTCAAGTTTTATGTACCCCATTATATATTTAACCCATACACCTGAATTTTTCAGAACCAAAACGAGCTGAGGTATGACGTAAAACTTTCTATAAATAGTGAAGACAATACATTGTGTCTTATGTTTTGCTTTTGAAATTATATCCTGTGCCTTAATGATATAGGCTTTTGCTCTCTCTGCCAGGGGCGTAACAGGGGTCATCTGTCTGAGGGGAAAATTCCCGGTATTGAGTCAGATTTTCCCAGTTGGAGGTGGTTTTGAGGCACATTTTCCTGGATGTAGGTGAAAATTTCCCCGTGAGTAGGCAAAAACAGGCTTATTTAGCATGATTTTCAAGATTTTTCTACCCTGTGAAAGCTCTCTGGGTTGGCAACCTCCTCCTGCCTCTGCCTGTTACGCTACTGCTCTATGCAATGCCAACTAATGTTTGTAATAGAAACCTACCCTGCAAATCGTAAAACTTGCCTGGTAAGTAGCTAGTCCCTGGATAAGAAGGTTAGCGATTAACCTGCTTATTTAGGGGCATTTAATATGTAGCGAGCGTACACTACTCTTTTGAACTTGTTTCTCTATTTGCAACGAGTGAGCTTCGTTTTGATTGTGTAAAGGCAAATCTTGACTAACAGTATTCAAAATACGTATTAGCGACGTTAACAATTCCCAAGACTGATGTTGTGGCGCCTGAGAGCCGATTTGAACTCTCTTACTCTATACTTTAAATTGGTTGTAAATTACGTGAACATTTGCTGTTGTTCTTGGTATTTTTAGGGTCAATATTATTGAAGTGCTAGGGATGCCTGGCTAAGAACTGTGTAAATTGGCGCTAACGTTGAAAAAAAATATCTTCAGTAACATTGCTTGTAAGGAGTATCCGCGTTTTTGTGTCGACAGTAAAATTGAACTTTGCTCGGAAATAAAACTCGTATCCTTGATTAAACTATTTCCAAGATTACCTACAACAAGTAATTTAATAAACCGCATTGCGGTACAGGACCCCTGTTCGATTTTTTTGCTCGCAGTTTTATCAATAAAGATACACCCACTCTCTATAAGCTTTAAAACATGCGGCGATTAAGAGAATCCCTAAGTTGATATACGAAAAAACGCAAGATAAACTCCTGAGACCGTATTTACATGGAAAACAAGAAGCTACAAGAGGTCTGTCACGATGTAGGAGTAGCGTTTGCCGAAGGGTCTAAGGCTTGCCTGGATTCCAAACACTCTTAGAACTACACTTAATTTACAACAACTTCACGCAAACAGGGAAACGTTTTAGAATGTTCATATTTACTGCAAACTTGTCCTCATAGTTAGAGCTGAAAGGGATTTTTTGGTTCAGTTTCTTCCAAAGGCACCAATTTTGGCCCAGATGTTGCCTATAACATATTGTTTTTCATTTCTGATGGGCGCCAAGAACGGCACCCCCTCGAGCAGCCATATTGAACAAATCCAATATGGCCGCCACCGGAATTATAATTTTAAATCTAAAAATGCTAATTCATGAATGAGGTATCTTTTTAAGTTTTTGCGTTGGAAATTCAGATTCCAATGCTATTTAAATGATATAATGTCAACTTTAATGTCAAGTTTTTGGGTTAAAGATTAAGACTATAATGTTATTTTAATGATATAATGTCAATTCCAACCTTTTTAAGGTCATTTTATTTTGTAAAAATTATCATTTTAGGGTTTTTTCGTCAACATAGACAATTTACAAAATGATATCACATTTTATACATTTCTGTATGCCGAGCCAAACATAACCTACTACACATACTAAAACTGGGGTGTTAAAATTCTAACACCAAGTCGATGTCAAACTTCTCGGTGTTAGTTTTCGGTGTTGAAATTTAGTATTTAACACCGCTCTGTGTTGCTGCACAATTATTTTAATTATGTATTTTGGTGATCTGCTTATGAAACGTTAGAGGTAAGCAGTTGTAATAAACGTACAGCAAACAACAAAATCAAAGATTTTCTACTAAAATGGCAGATGTTACAAATAAAAATGTTAACACTAAAGTTTGGTGTTAATTAACACCAGAGGGTACGGTCCCGTATTGATTCCATCGGGGTCTTAAATTAACACCAGTTGTGTCAATTTGGCACCGGCGGTGTTAAAAAATGGTCCTAGGCTATCATTTGAGAGCAAATTTAATATTTTGTTGAATGAACCAGTGCCACTTTAAAGAATCAAGTTGACATTATATCATTGGAATAAAATTAGAACCTGAATCTGCAACCCAAACAACCTTAAAAAGATGTATCATTCATGATTCTAGCATTTTTAGATATAAAAGTATAATTCTGGTTGAGCCCATATTGGATTTGATCAATGTGGCGGCTTTAAAGAATGAAGTTAAAGGATGAATCTCCAACCTTCAAACCTCTAAAATATTTCATGTAGGATTCTATAGCCTTTTTAGATTTAAAATTGAAATTCTGGTTTTGTTCAATATGGCGGCTCCAGGGGACGCCCTTCCTGACGCCCATCAGAAATAAAATAATAATAATTGTCACGTATATAAAGCGCTACAACAAAATATCAAAGCGCTGTGCATTATCACACAAACACAAAAAGTGCAGTTTCTTAATTTATAGATTTATTGAAATACAATATAAACTAAATATAAACCAATGATTTTAACATGTCAATTAATAAAAAGAAAGAGGTTCAGCATATGACCAATTTGCCACCCTTACTAATAAGGGGATATATCTGAACCGCAAGTACGAGTCTATCAGCAAGAAATCCAGCGGGTAATCTACTCAGTATTCGGTCTTTGGTCTTTAATCTTCGGTCTTTGGTCTTCGAACTAAAGCTCAATCCATTGAAAATAATTACGTTCAGTGTGTACCACCAGAGACACCACAGGTTTTATATCAATATATTAGTAGAGACGTGAAAGCAAAAGAAAAAAATCTACGGTATCCCTAACATTACATTTTAACATTGATTCAAGATTATTAGATTCGCCTTTGACAAGTAGAAATACCATTCTGTGACACCACAGCTTTTAAATTATGTAACATTGACCTGCTGATTCCAAATCTTGATGATGCAACTTTTGCATCCTTAAGCATTTTGAGATATGGGTGTAATTAACAGAGGTAAACAGGGGTAAACGTTTCGCACGGGATTAAAAAAGATATAGTTTGCTATATCTAGGACAATTACTTTTGACACAGTAGGCTTACAATGGTTCAAGGTTACCCTGCCAGTAATACACTTTCAATCATAAATCATGCGAATCTTTTCATGTTGGATTTATCAGTAAATTATCATCTGTTATTTTCGTCCACAACTTCCTCCTCAACTGCTTACTCTTTCACATAACATCTTCTTTGACTTCTTTGATACGTTTTCTTCTCGGTTGCGTAATTGATTCTTATCTTAACAAGTGGCTCTGATACAAGTTCCTACTTATGGCTCGACTTTCCCTTTTGAAAGGCATTTTTTTTAAATTTTGTTTGTTGTAAATGATATCTACTGGCCTATTTTTTAAAATACAATTTGGAAATAAATAAACATGAAGATATCAAACAGGAAACGTTTGTTTATTTTACTGGTTTACTTGATTCGAGATTAGTTGCATAGTCACACTTTCCAAGTCAAATGCAACCGTTTTCCGTTATTGTGTTTTGAACAAACGGTAAATTATATTTTACAATGACATTAAAAAAGAACGAAATGAAAGGAATGGAAATATATTTTACTTTTATTTTGAATATTCTACTTGTACCAATAGACCACTTAGAGTGCAGTGCAGCAGTAAGCATAAAATTGGCTTGATACTGGTCAATTTTGTTCACATTATCCGATTCTACAGAATGAGTAAAAAGGACCCTGATTTCGTCAACCATTTTTGCATCTTCAAGGAACATTTTCCCAACATATTATGTGGTATCCCTTTTTTGTGTCACTAGTGGGCATTTTTTTTTCAAAAAACCTCCCCCAAACACCATCTAATGGTGAGCCTCTTAAAGGAACTTATTGTAACAAAGGGTGTTGGGTAAAGGGTAAGTCCAGTTCTAAAGATTCGTACATCTTAATTGAAATGCTTTCCGTACATTTTTTTAAAGGAGCAAAACCTGGGAAAAACTACGATCTTCGAATGAGCTTTAGTAATAACATCAAGATTGAAAATGTGTTTCATAAACCCTCAGAATAGCAAAGGTACATAATTGCAGCTTTTTGTACATTGCTGAGAAGTGAATATTTAGATTAGGGTCCGTTATTTTCCTCCAAAAGGAGCTAGAGTTCCAAATCTAGAAATGGCTAAAGCCACGCTTGGTTACTCCAATAGCATGTTTATATGCTTGATTTCATGACCTTCGTCTAAGGTTGGTATCATATTGACACCGAGCCAAAAACAGAGTCATGCAACCTTAAAGCATTTTAATGGTCAGCAAATGTTTCCGCCAATAGTTCACACTGCTGCCGCCCTCATGGGAATTACAATTCGGGTATGATAAAATGTAGATATATTTTTAAAGAAAATGTACAAAATCATACAACAAAATTGGAAAAAGTGCTGATGAATGGGATGGATCCGGTATTATGTACTATTATTTTTATCGGATTTCAAAGTGTACAAGTTTATACATAGGTTATTTGTAATCTGAGATAGATAATGCTAAAAACCCACGCTGCGATCAGTAGAAAGGTACTTGTACTTTTTATTTTTAAAAGCTTTTTTATAAGGTTCATCATTTCATTTTGGTTGTAGTCGTGCAAATTACAGAAATGTAGGGCGATTTCTTGGAAGTTAAAAATTCAATCGCGAAAGCTGTTATAAGAACAACCTAGCTGCTTTAAAGCCAATATTATATATACGGCATTATGATCCGATAAAAAATTGGATTACTGAAAGTTTCAGGCCATGTTTTTATCTACAGGTCGGTCTTTCTGGAGTATGATAACAATGAATTAAGGTGTTGCAGCATGTGAGAGACATGCTTTACAGAGTGCTCCAATTTCTCCAAAAGTGTCGCGAACGTAGCCTTCTCCATTGCAAGTGAGCAAATCGACTTTTCTTATTCTATTTGTATGCGTTATTTTTTTATCATTTTAACAAACATTATCATTTCTACAAATTCACTATAGATACTGCAATTGATGAAATGAATTGTTTTCAAATCGTCTTTGCTAGCTACTATTCGAAGTGCACCAAAGTTATCTTTCAAGTGCTTGTTTTGTTTTTATAATAAGTTTGCGTAAACATACGCGTGGTATTATGGTATTATGAAATTAACATTCCGTATGTTGAAGACATGGTTTGGACAAACATTGCTTTAGGGTGAGGGGGAAGGGCGCCTTAGGAGTGAGTTATTTCATTTGTTTATTTATTTTGTCTGCGATTGTAGTTCCAGGAGGGAGCACAAATTGCATTTACAGTGGCTATCATGGTAGTATTACCTTAAAGTACGTAGACTTTAAAACAATTTAAAGAATGAGAAGGGAAAAAAGACGAAAAAGTATGGTGAAGGACGATT
Source organism: Ophioderma brevispina (assembly GCA_023653785.1). Taxonomy (NCBI): domain Eukaryota; kingdom Metazoa; phylum Echinodermata; class Ophiuroidea; order Amphilepidida; family Ophiodermatidae; genus Ophioderma; species Ophioderma brevispina. The sequence goes on along the minus strand of JAMKCH010045693.1, from coordinate 30,874 downwards.
TCCACAAAGGGAATTTTGTAGAAGATGTAGAAGAAAATAAAAACCACTGTGAAAATGCGTTACGCAAGCAAGTATATACACAATAGACAATAAAGTACTGAATACAGTCCGAGGTCTGGAACTACTAACTATTATTTGATCACAATCGAACTCATGATGTTAGTTGTTCTGCAAGGGAAATTGCAGAACAACTAACACCTTGCTGGCTCGATCTGTTTTCAAAGTATTCATTACAGAAATCCAAAGTCTGTGTTAACAAGGCCTGTTACGAAACGTGTTTTATTGGTTTAATCCAGCACAGAGGCACTATAGTTAACTCGTTTACGGTTGTGAACCATGCATATGAGTGTCAAACAGGGGCATTCGTGTGACAACTATTTCAATACCTCAATCTCGATTTATACCGAATATTTTTTTAGCGGAAAGATACTGGACTACCATATTTCATATTTATTTATTTCCATGCCAAACTAAATAAACGTTTTAGTATATCAATCTATATTTTTGTATGAATTTTCTAATTATGTTTATATCATATCTTTTATCAATTTTAGACTTTTAAAATCAAATTGACCGTGTTCTGTGTATTTTATATTTAAACATTATTTTAATGTGTATCTTACTATATATTTTATTTATTAGCAGGGCCCTGCTGAAAATCAATTTTTGTTGAGTTGGTTACCCTGTTGAAATAGTGTGCAATAAATAAATAAATAAATAAATAAATAATAAATAAATAAATAAATAAATAAATAATAAATAAATAAATAAATAAATAACAGAATGAATAACAGAATGATTACAACAACAATAGCACAACAGAGATACCAAAGTACATTGAATAATGTTGCAACGAATGACTTGTGTGTGTTTATATGTGTTTATCTAGAGGTTGTGAATATGTTTGTGTGTTTGTTGTGTATGTGTGTATGTGTGTATGTGTGTATGTGTGTATGTGTGTATGTGTGTATGTGTGTATGTGTGTATGTGTGTATGTGTGTATGTGTGTATGTGTGTATGTGTGTATAATTAACTTTTTTGCGTTTGTGGAGTCTGCTTAGTTGGGAGCACCGCACCCTGTGGTGACAGTGCTTTGTGTGCTTTTAGTGCTCCCTGCATGCATGGCTGCTCATCAGACCTCATGTTTATGCTTTGTTTCTATGTTGTTGTTGAATTGCCAGTTCAATAAAAATTAAAAAAATAAATGAAAAAAGTGGCTTATGAAGAACTGAAATTAAAAAAAATACTGATAAAATTCAAACGGAGTGAATGTTGTAATCAATTGGAAGTTTCAATAGGTTTGTTTTGTAGTCTTTTGTATTTAACTAGAGGTAAGAGGGTATGAACACTATTGAATCTCTGAATGACATTTTCTTTAAAAAGAATGCGAATAAAAGATATAGGATATCAAATACCGTATTTATAGAGCGGATGAGCAGTCCATTCAGATCTTGAGCAGTTGATGACAGCGCATTCACTACAAAAACCAGGAATCCTGATCTTTAGTCTTATCATAAAACTTACAATGAACAAGTAGCATTATATAATTATGAGGATTTTACCCCGAGCATTTTGACCAGATTGACCTGCAGCGTGCACGATCTTAGCGTTTCGCTCCTCTGTGTTAGGAAAGAGAGATATATATTTGAGTGATCGCACAAATTCAATTCTTTCAAACAGTGTCGCCTTTTTGTATGTTGGTCTTATCTAGGTTATCACTGTTTCTTCAACGCAAGCTCTCGCTTGGGACGCTCATAATTTCAAGTCAAATAAGTATGTTAAGGTTTTAAACTTAAAGGGCATTTCGCTGATCCACAACCTCGTCCCCACGATTTACCTCGAAAAGTTTAGATTTTTATATAATTTCTGAACCGTTAGCCTTAGCTAATCCATGTTACCAAATCTTGACGTGCAAATTCGTCGTATCTGTAAGAACTTTGCAATTAGTATTTTCTGTCCAGTGGAGTAAAGGCGGGGGGGGGGGGGGCAGGGGGTTAGGTTGCCCCCCTGACGACTTTGGCCGAACTTCACCAGCACAGTGCCCTATGGCCACGTGTGGAAAACAAACATTTGCTCATAACGAAAAACCGCAAGCTCGCGGATAACTCAAATTTTGTGAATAGATTTTCTCAAGGATATCTGTAACCATGAATAAAACAAGTGACTGGAATCACGAAATTCGCTTTATTAACCCTTCAGGTCAACCCCCTTTGATCTATTTATTTGCTAATTATATGATAACATGATGAACTTCTGAATAAGTTATATCATATTAAGCAACCAAAATAGACCTTTAATATATCTGTATGCACGCTGAGCTGTTTTTAACATTCCATTCGATTGGCTAAATGCATCATGTAATCCCATAATAACCAATACCTAGGGAGCAGACGAGGTTTTTCGGGCCACCTCTGGCTGATCTCACAGAAAGTTGTACACCAAAATGTTCCTTGAAGTCTTAAGAATACAATCTGGGTGGGCCATTTTGCAGACCTGGATGTTAAAGTGACCTTTGACACCAGGCAAAAGTCAACCCTCTTTTCCATTTCTTTCAGAAAAATATGACAAAATGTCTAAAACCTACTGTAAATTGTGTAAGAAAACCTCTTTATGAACTATACATTGACAATTTACATTTATGGGCAAAATAATTTCATACAAGTTTGTCAGACGACAAAGGCCGGTGCATTTTTGATACCCTATATTGCAAATCTGGAGACGTGTCGGTATCGCGTTTTTTGTAATCGGTGGTTACCCGACCAGACTACCCGCCCCCCCCCCCCTCCCGGGCAGTAAGTGGATCTGATGTCCCACACAAAAGGGAAAGCAGTGGTCCATTCTGAGGGATCTGGTGCTAAGATCCCCGTTCAAATCCCGGCGGGGGGTCACGCGCTGGATGGTATCATGTTTCTAAATTATGAATTTAATTTGTATAACAATTATTGATTAAACTTAACATGGTTCGATTGGACCATGTAAATTTAATTTGTATAAACAATTATTGATAAAATTACATGGTTCGATTGGATCATGACCATGAAAAAGACCTCGTCTTTCGAGGATGTTAGGCCGTTGGTCGCATATCCCAAGCCGTCTTAGTACTGTGGGCATCATTGGAAAGCAGTGTCTGAACAATTAATGTCTACTCTGGCTAATAAACGACCTAAACAAATACATCACTAAATAATACATTGGTAGTGTAAGGCAATGCAAATTATTTCATAGCACCTCAAGCAGTTTGGCAGTAAGTATTTTACATGGCAATCAGTTGTCTATATGCTTTTCCTTCACGATTTAATTGAAAATTTTAGGTTTTTTGTTCTACATTCTCTGCCGCCTTCGTGACTCCTAGCTGAGACTAATCAAAATGCTGTCGTTGATTAATTTCGACTTGCCAGACAACCCATAATCCCGCACGAGTTTGATCATCGCCATACAAAATGCGAAATTCTGCTGCCACTTTAAAACCATTTGTACAAAACTTCTAGAGGGTGTCACGAAAGATTATGTCACCCATTTGAAGTGTAGGAATATGTTCTTTAAGATGAAAGTTTTGTATTTCGTGGACACCACCCTAGGTTTTAATGGCATTTAAATTTTTTGCTTGCATCAATTTTTAAAATTGGAGCACGTGGTGAAGGCAAAATTGGGCGCTGCCCGATTTTAACTTAACACCCTGTGCATTGAAATCGGTTGTTACCATTGTAAGTGTACACACTGCACTGTGAAATGGTGTTCGTTTCAGTATTGTGTTGTAACACCATTCTAGAAGTTTTACGCGACGTAGCGTATACCCGGGGACGGGATCACATAATGAAATGGATATGTGGTGTAAGGCTGGCGCTTCCAAACACGGGGGAATTCGGTGACAGAGGACTCCAAACAAATAGAGTCTTTGTGTGAATTTTAAAAATAGACAAAATGATATTTAAAAACAAATAGTACATATTAATAAATAATTATATACACTGCAAGTAGTAATGAAATGACAATGCAAGTTGTCTAGAAGATGCATTCTAGACGATTTGAAAACAATATTTTGTTCACTTCTTCTTTTCTAAATGCACGTAATGCGGCGCCCTCAGGCTATAGGCATGTGAGGGTGATTTTCAGTTGAATTTTCTCATCACGTTTCACATAGTGATGTGCACCCCGTGACTGTCATGTTTGTTACTGCGTCATTGTTAAATCAAGGGTTTAGTCTAACCCTGGGTTTCTGTACCTTCCCCCTTAAGCATCCTTTGATGAGACGTACTTCGCTGACTGACCACAATGCACATCAAGTGTTCCCATTATACGGAAAGGATTTACGAAACGAAAGCAAGCTACGGTTTTTGCAATAAGTAAACTACACTTAGCTATTAAAAGTGAATTAATTTTGAACGCGTACGCATTACCGACTTTCCGTTGCTAAAGAATTGACATACATTTTCCATAACAAAATGAGGGATACCACCGACTACCAGCGTTGTATATGCCACTGTGTCGAGCATATCTTATTGCATTTACACTGCCCTCTGAAACAATCGATAATTGCACGATGTTGTTCGCCAGTGAGAAGTCAACACATTTCATTTTCCAGGGCATGGACGTTTCGAAGCCCACCCAAAAAAATTATGCTGGTTGGGGCACATTTGTTAAAGGTTGCTGTTCCGACGCCTCTGGGACCCCCCCCCCCCCCCGATTTAACCCGGAAAGAATATAAATTTTGATCATCAGATGAAAGGGGGCCCCCCCCGTATTTTTCTCATATGGTCCTAAATTGTCAGCTTCCCAATCCATCTTATTTGCAAGATATAAACAAAAAAACTGTCGTTTTAGTGGTTAACCCGCCAATATTAGCCACAGTAGTGAATAGGACTTGCAATGTGCATTACCGCTTCTATTATCAAAACCGCAAGTTGTTTCATACGAGACTTGATGGTAAGTGTATGCAGGTGCCAGGCTCTATTAAAGTGCAGAACATGATCCACATAAATCGAACACCCCACCTTTAATTAATTGGTAATCCATATCGACCTGCCACGTATCGTACTCACGACAAAATGCCAGGCCTAAATATGCATCTGGGTTGCCGTGAAATGTTGCCAATTTCATGCATTTCTGAGTGAAAAATATATGCCAGTTACAATTAATTGCCTTCACTTAAACGGATGTTAATATAAACTAAAAGCCAAGTTGAAATGAGTTGTGAAAGATGCTTGAAATAGAATGCTTAACCCACATAGGCATTATAGTGATTATCTTATAGTAATGTCTACAAATCATAAATGGCTCTTTTTCCTATTTAAAGTTTTATAAAGGAATTAGTACAATGTAAACAGCGCAATGGTACAATTGAATTAAGACTACAGGGCGAGGGGCATTCCAGCAGTCGGGACAGTGGTGGCATTTGATTTATTCTTCACGGCGGTCTCCAAGTTGGTTACTCTTTTTATGACAAATAATTTTAATGAATTTGTTTTTTACAATTTCTGCTTGGTCTTTTGAACCATAGAGGCATTTAAGTAAACCATGATACACTTTTAAACTAATGCTGTGGATTTTCGGCGGTAGTGTTGTTGCAACAGTCGATCTCCTACTGGTTCGATTTCTTTTTTTAAATAGTTGCCGTACATGTATGTGAATTGTTTCGGACATTCATACCATACATGTAATCTGATATCTCTCAATAAATACTTCTTTGCTCTTGAGGATTTACTAGTTGCTAATTGTAACGGCTTAGTAGGAGCCTCAACCACCGCACACATGTGCAATTTGGATAGATATGTCGCGCTTTAAATAATTTAATATTATGCGATGCTATGTTAGTTGGCCCTATATACAGGGCAGAAACATCACGTATATTGAATAAACCCATTCCTCAAAACTCAAGGGACACTGTCTTCTAAGGAACCTGGATGTCCTCTTTCCGTAACACGAATCGGAAGAAATTACCAACACACTACGAGGCCTAGGTGCGGAAATTATTGGAGAGTGCACCAAGGAAAAGCTTCGTGTTCGGGGGAAAGTTAGTTAATTGCCTGACTGGCAATCGGAGAATTGAAATCAAAGAACCTCAAAGAACCCTACCAAGAAGGTTGACAGTAAAGACTTCAAAGCAAGGCTATACCATCCAGGTCAACAGCAAAATGAACAAAAATGCAGCAACTGCTTGGGAGCAGGACACCACAAATCAGTATGTGAATTGTGAAATCGTAAGGAGAAAACAATGCAAAAAAAGAAGGACATAAAACAAAATGGGACTGCAACCAATGGTAGAAGATGGGTCAGACGCCGTAACACAATCTGGCCAAGATCAGATGCCTCTGTCCATTTCCAAAAACAATATGCCCCAAAATTCTGAGGTTGGAACAAGCCTACGTGCCACGTGAAAGCCCCGTGAGTAAGCCAGCAACGCAGCTTCATGCCAAGGGAATTCTGAAGCTAAAAGCTGGTAAATTAGAAATACACTGTTCCACGGCCAATGAAAACTGGAAAAAATCAACTGAAACAGACATAGATAATAGTGAAAAGACTGAAACTGAAGACTTAGCCCTTCAGAAGACAGCAGGGACGGTGTTGATTATGAATCCTCAGATTGTCAGAGGATGATGCGCGGGTTTTGACCAATCATTCTCCCCTTTGAGTGCTTCAATCTCCGTCTCCAAATCAGACTGGAGGAAAAAGGAAGAAAAAGAATCTCATCAGAGGAAGAGACGAAGTAGAGGATCAAAAGAAGTGGTAGAATACTTATGAAACATTTAAGTGCATTTGATGTTTGATGGAATATAAACCAAAATTATGTCATCTTACTTCCTTAACGTTAGAGGTTTTAGAAGAAACAAAGAGAAAAAAGGCAAGGTTTTAATATTGATACAAAATCAGAAAGGCTGACATTTTGCCTTCTTACAGGAAACATTACTTAGATAATGATTGAAAAAAAATGTTAAAAAAAGAATGGAAAGGAAAAAATCTAAATTCGACAGGCACAATGCATAGTAGAGGTTGTATCCATTTGATTTAAGAATGGTTATAGAATAAAAATCGAAACATACATATTGGTGTGAAGATGGTAGAAAAATTCTTGTTAATATAGTAATCCAAGGCAAGGATGTACATTAGTCATTGTATGCGCATAAAATTCAAAGCTTAATAACAGGACTTTTTTCAAAAAAAAAAACGTTTTAATTGGATAAGGAACATGCAAAATATGAACTTTATTGGGAGGTGAGCTGAAATGTGTTCAAAAAATAAAAAGTTGAGTTAGATACAAAAAATATAAAGGGAAAAATGTGATGAACAATGTAACTACTACAAAAGATCATAAATATTTAAAAACTGGTTGATATTTTGGAGAAAAAACGTTTGGCCTGAAAAAAGGCAGTATACATGGCGTCAGGTATCTCTCTCGGTATTGCCATCCAGACTTGATTAGTGGCATAATTAGCAAATTTCCACATTTTGTAGTGTCAACTGACTTGCCCAACATAAACTTGATCCACAATGCGAATATCATTAAAAATAGTTTGAGTAAACAAGATTGTGGCCAAGGTACTGGAAATTTAATGCGTCTCTGATTAAGGATGGATGAATAGTTGTTAAAACATGTTTAAACAAGTATTCTATATGTAGTAGTAAATGTTGTAGTCAAAGTTTATAAATCAAGGTAATATGGGAGACCGTAAACGAAAATAAAGATTACACGGTAAGTAATTGTAAAAGAAACACGCAAAAGCGGGACACCGTGATCTTAAATGATTGCAAAAAAGAAGTAGAAAAATTTAGGAACAGAACTTAGATAATGCCCCAAGAAATACCAAAGACAAATATACAGAGTCCAAGCAAAGTTAGACAACATGTATTAAAATGTAAACTAAAGGTTTGCAATTATAGATCCAGGGTTTTTTAAATGGTAACGAAGAGGGTTGAAACAATTCAAAGTATTATTTTTTAGGTCTTGAAAACAAAAACGTGCTAAAATTCTATATCAGAACTGAAAGCTTAAAATGGTAAGTTAAGTAGTCTCGAAGCGAATGAGGGTGATTTTTTAAACGAAACTGCCGAATATTATAGTAATCTGGATACATAAAAGGACATTCATAACTCAACTATTGATGACTATATAAGTGAAACAAATATTCGAAAAAACTGTTAAATGGATGAATGCGAAAACAATGTGAAGGTTTGTTAACAATAGAAGAACAGAATGGACTGAAGCTGTAAGTAAATTGAAGTCCAACAAAATCACCTGGGAGGATGGGACTTACCACCTGAAGTTTATAATTTTTTTTGGGATGACATCAAACTTATGGGTACCAATTCACTGAATGAAGGGTTTGAAAAGGGAGAATTATCATTTTGAACAAAGAGTGGTAATTAAACTTATGTACAAAAAGGGAGATTAAAAAAGAACCTTGGACAATTTTCGCCCAAGTTCGTTGTGAAGTTAAATTAGACTATAAAATGGTACATCGTTTCTAGCTCTCTACGAGTTCAAAAGGTTCTAACAAAAATAATAAGTGAGATCAGACGGGGGGTACATTAAAGGGAGATTTAGTGGTCAAAATATTAGAATGATTGAGACGTACTCCGGAAATAAGGGTAGTGGAGAAGAAGATATGGAATGTGCTTTTTTTGTTGATTTTCAAAAGGCATTGTTACTCTAGAAAGAAATTTCTTGTTAAAATGCTTAACAGAAACATTGGATTTAAAGAGCAATTTATATTGGGTTATAAAAACAATATATAGTAATATTAATAGTTGTTATAACCATGCATGGCTGGCTATCTAGGTCTTTTAGCCTAGGTAGAGGCATAAGCAAGGCTGTCCATTACTCGGCTTTATTGTTATTTGCAGCAGAAATACAGTCAATATATAAGAAAGATGACATATTAAAGGGTTATGTTTAACAAAGATCCAAATCTAGAAAGAAATCAAAATTGTACCAATTCGCCGACGATACAACCATGTTCGTCGATGGCATACCTGCTTGAATAATTGAATTATGGAAATAGAAAAAAGTGTAGAATGCTGAGGGTATTGATGAACAAACAAAAGAAGATGGAATGTGGTTAGGGAAAAAACAAAAACCAAACGATTAAATAAAGAAAGAAAGACAGTTGGACAGAGATGAAACCAAATTAAAAGTCTCGGTATTTATTTTGGAAAAGACAAAAACTTAACAAAGAGCTCAATTGCGAGAGTAAAATGAACAAAACTTTGAAGATTTAAAAGTTGGAAGCTCGGAAGTTAACATATGTTGGTGCGTAAAATACAAAAATTATAAAACATGGGTATTTCACAAAATATGTATGAAGGCAAGCACATACACTTCCAAGATACGTCATTAAAGAAGTCAACACAAAGATATTTTAGATTTCTCTGGGGTTTCAATAGTGAGAAGGTCAAAAGAGAAAACCCATCACAGGCTATATGGAGTATGGAGGTTTAAAATGGTTAACTTGGAACATCAAATTTGTGCTCTCAAACATAAAATGGATATCTTGATGATGTATCAGGAAGCGAAATCATTATGGAAAAGAATTGTAAAACAATGGTTTAACCCATTAGGTGGGTTCCACTTTTTACTTGAAGTTAATTGTAAAAGGTGAAAGACGTGGAAGATATTTAAAAGGGGAACATCCAAACTTTTTATAGGAATCTTTAAAATTATGGTACTATTTGCAAAGTAAAAGTAAAATAACACACCCCCTTAAAATAATGATACGTTGTGGGGATGGAATAGATAACGTAAGATACAACGGTAATAAAAGTGTTATTTTTCTAACCACGAAATGGATACAAGCCACACTTAATCGTTGAACGAGATGTATTGAAAATAGATTTTAGATTTGATGGAGGAATTGACGGAAAAAAAATTAAAGGTCAATTCAATATGTTTAATTTACATAAATTTATTACGTCAATTCCAAAAAAGGTGGCAGAAAAGGGCAGACAACAAGACCTAAGCTGGTGTGAAACAAGTAAAAAACACCTCCTTGTCACAAAAAACAGTGGTAAAAGTCATAGATATACGATATTAAGCTCGAAACACTCTACTGGATATTTAACCAGGAGGGCAATGGTGTTGGGGTGTATAATAATTATAATAGGGGTTGTTTGATATTAGAGTGTATCAATGCGCATGGCTACAGAGCGCAATAGCTCTGTAGCCATGGAGCGTTTGTTAAAGGGTATATGTTTGATAGAGATTACTTTTGCAGGGGGAAGTTTGCTGGAGTTTGAGTTATGCACAGGTAAGTTAACAGACGCATGAGTGATGGGAACTTCATATTTTTCTTAATTTATCATGAATACTAGATATCTTTTGAATTAACAAAGGTGTAAGAGATGATTGTTTACATGTCCTGGGAACCGAGACTGCCATAGTAAATGCATGTAGCAGGTTCACAAATTACCGTTGGAAATCCCAATCAAGCCCAAATAGAGCAGGATCGTGGTTCCTACATCCATGTAAAGAACCGCATGTTTAGTCTCACATCTTGATCGATTACGCTGTTGTGACAAACAGAGAAGATACAGAATGCTTGCTGCTTGCCGTATTGTAGTTAGAAACGGTAACGAGATGAATCGTTGGTGTCACGTGTCGGGTACCAGGTCACGTGTCAGGTATCAGATATGAGTTTGTTCTTCGGGGGCCGACCGCCGATATATATAAATCCGACTATGTGAAAATCAAGCGTTTTACATGACCATCTTCCCAAAGTGCTATTATTTTTTCCAAAAAGACACCGTGTATTAGGTTAACACAGTACAGAATTTACCTTTTCCCTAATGATTCAAAACCGACGTACCGATGACGATTATAATCGGGTTGTTTTTTTCAATTGTAGGGATACGTACGTCATTTTACCTGAATGGGTCCCCGAAGAAGCCAAAAAAGAATAAACCAATCAATGCCGTGACGTCAATCAAATCTTTATTTTTTTCCACAAAATTGGTGTTTATTCCCATAATAAAATCCTTTTTAGATTCAACATCTGTATAGTTCTTTAATTAATTAATAATTCAATGGTCCCCGCTCGAAATGTGAAAAAAGATGGGTCCAACGGTCTACACACTGAAAACATTGTTTGTAGTCAGCCGGCCTAACTAAATAACCCTTACCGTGGACTGTCTGCACGAGCAGACGGATCCCGTGTTAGTTCTAGCAGTGCCTTGGCAGCCACTTGCGCGCGCCTGCGGGGGTTATGCGTCCAGGACAAATAAGGAAGTATGTATAGCTACTGGGAAAGAAATTTAATTGCGAGAGAGAAAAAACTGGGATAACGTCTTTAAATTCAAAAATAAGAGAACAGATTCAAAACAAGATAGCTCATTTTCAATACAATCTTTTTTAACCTTATTCCTTGTAGGGCAAATCTAAATTAAATGGAAACTTTCTGTTATCGAATATGAATGCGGACTTCTGTAAATGTACTGAAGATTATTACCGTTTCTTTATTCGATGTTGGTCCTTAAAAATATAATATTTTGGAACCAATTTCAGGAACTGTATCCGTTCATTGAAACATGTTCATTTGATATGCGTTTACCAAAGTAATATGTGGATGGGTAACAGTGATGAAAAAGAAGTGAAAAAAGCAAAATATTTTTGATTATTTTGGCAACTTTATTCAGTTGATAATTTAGAATAACTTAATGAAACAAAACGTTTACTGCCAATCTTCAATTTATTTCGAATAGAGTGCAAAAAACTAGGTTGATTTACAAAAACACTCGAAGAGAAAGAAAACAGTATTCAAAGCACATGCCGACACAAATGAGTGGGCGGTGGTAGTGAAAAAATGTGAATGTGTTTAGAAATATTTTGCAATTTTGTTTGTTGGAAATAGTCACAGATACAGTACCTGGTCAGGTAAAACAAAGGGACCAGACGGTAATTTATATTCTGTATTAATTAACATTATAAAAAATTGACATCAGATAACCGTGTTTTGTTGTAAAGATGATGATATGTTAGAGGCATAATAGTCCGTTGAAATGAAACGTCTTAGCGATTAACTGTGCAAGTCATATTATTGACTTTGGCGCTGTGAGGTGGTGACGTCACCGTTTGTGTACTTGTCTATTGCAGTAAACAAATCCCATTTTTAGTAAGCGCTCGCTTCTGCGCTTTCGAAGACTTTCCCTTGTTTTCTAAAACGAAAATTTGTCACCTAAATCAGAATTATGAGGCATACAGATACAGGTACTATCTGTTGAAGTATCTGGTATATTTGATGGCTCTATCCACAGAGAAGCGGTCAGTCTGCCATTTTATAATACTGATTCCTTGCTTCACGTATTGCTGCTTGTTATGATTAACAAATTGTCGGTAGTTAAGTTTATTACTGTCATGTTACCTCGATGAGCCAATACTTTAACGGAAACCCAATAGCAAGTCAACAGTGCTTATTAAAAAAGGTTCAAAACGTAATTGTGACTTTTTCCCGTTCTGAGAAAATAAGATTAATATTTTTTCCGGACTCCCCCTATTATTTTTCATGCTCCAGGAAGCATGAGTGGTGGTCAAAATCTCACACTTTCGTGTAAACACAGCGGCCTCTGAGCTCTGCTCGCTACTCTCGATTCATCTTAGCGAAGAGAATTCAAGCGATTTTTTTCCACATTTCGTACACACATTACGAAGCGGGAATTATAATAACCACTTTAATCCTCCAAATTGGCGAAAATTCAAACAGGAGAAGAGGAGCGATTTGAGGTTCCTTTACATTGGAAGAAGCATTGCTCAACCAGACTTGTGCATCGCCTACGTCACACGATTTTGCCAAGGTCAGAGAAGAAAAGCTTACCGTATTTTTGGGCGTAAAATCGCAACGAATATATGGTTAGTTTTTGGCTTTATGCGGCATATTATCTATTATTTTTTTGGAAAAGAATTTTTGGACCTGAGTCATAGCTTTCCATTGGTATATAGCTTAATATATGCCCTCTGAGCAATGTGGGTCACCTTTAATAATACTATTATGGCCACTTCGTTGGTCCGTCACTATGAGTTACAATATGCGCATCCTCCAAGGACACAGTTCAGTGGGTTGTACTTTGACATGCATTGACATGACCTGACCTTGTGTGCTCTGGGGATCATATATCATACTAAAAACCCAGGGGTGTATTTCTAAATCACTGATGAATGGAACTTACTCAACTGTGCTATGGGAGTTGAGACAACTCTACGCATAGTGAGTGCTATTTGAAATTGTTCTCCAGGCATGTCGCCTGAAAATCCATTTCAAGAGCCACACTGATTCGAGGAAAGATCAACTGTGAGTCATCATAATACATGGCGCTCAACAGAATCACATGGCAGCTATTGCACGTACGACCTTCTTGCACTTAATGACGATATGATAATAACTCTATAGAAAGGTTTATTTTTGATTGGTTCCTGAATAGGGCTATGCAGCTATATACATGCATGAAAGCCAATCAGAGAAACTGTACGAATGGTGGTAGGCCTCAAGGGGTTAAACATACAACTCACTCGACCCTTCGTTTGCTAGACTTAGGCAAACGATAACCCTGAAAATACCTCGCAGTCGTGCCGTTGCGCCGTCGTCCCCGTGTTATGGAGAGAGTCTTATCTGTAAATTGTGTCATATTTTGGTAGATAGCACCGCTGCCTGTCCCAAGTCTCTTGGTACTGTGAATATCGTTAGAAAAGCAGTGGCTGAACACTTAATGGTCTACCCTGGCCAAATAAGATACCACGCTATCGAAAAACCAATGAAAATATATTACACTGTAACGTAATTAAATGGCAATGCAAGTTGTCTAGAGCAGTTCCTTAAACTATGGAATTGAAAACATTACTTTGTTCTACTTCTCGTTTTCAACTTCCACCTAAATACATGCCGCCCTCAGGCTAAGCATTGCCATACTTACAGTGAGATGGATTTTCAAGTTGATTTCCTCATCACTTTAAAACCATGTGCTGTGCACCCGTGTCTGTGATGGTTTGTTGCTCGTCATTGTAAATCAAGGTTTAGTCTAACCCTGGGGTTTCTCGTACCTTCCCCCTTAAGCATCCTTTGATGAGATGTTACTTCGCTGACTGCACGTCAGTTTTTCCATTATAAGAAAGGACTTACTGAACCAAGCGCCACGGTTTTTTGCAATAAGTAACTACACTTCTCTATTATGTGAGGATATTTTATTCCTGTTCGTTCTTTAAGTTTTTGGGCGTTTCGACGATTCCATTCGTTCTGAGAGGGTGTATGCATTACCCACATTCAATAGAAATTCTAATGTGACGATGTCGGAGCAGATTAAGGCCATATTGTAAAAATGTCCCTTTTCCTCATGAAGAAATATGCAGGCACATGCACTGAATAAATTCCACACATCAAACTGAAACAAACGAAGCATTCAACATAAGAAAAGAAACTTATAGGAATAAGGTCATTAATTACTCGCCAACATTTATTTGTCATTATTGCTGGAAAGAGGGAGAATCTCCACTATCGAATCCGCCACCATTTTTGACAACCCCATCAGGAACTACTGCAGTTGACTACATATGTTGTTTGTGTTTTCCACTCGTAAATGGTTTTCTTTTATCGTCTGTCCAGAAATACTGTTTGACGTCTTGTCAATCATATATCTAGTACTAAAAGGTTTTGGTCACTCATCAAACGAACTACAATATTACGTGGCTTAACTCCCCCCAGATTAAGAGGTAATCACCCGGCCTCGATTTTCATGACACTTTTATATCCCATTCTTTGATTGTCCTCCAAAGCAAGGATCGATTGTCATGTCTCAGTTGTTACTCCATGGGTACGACAATCTATTCATGAATATGGTATGAAGCCTTACATATTCGATACTAAAAGGTTCATGTAAATTGGGTTAAAGCATCATTCTGCTGGAACAGAAGTTGAGCATTTCAGCTGTTAATACGCTTTTTAGTTTTGACCTCAACACATCCCTCCAGATTGTTCGTAACATCGACAATATGCTTTACTGACAGGATAAAAAAATCCAGACTATACACGTTGAATTAATTCTTGCAACGCGTACGCATTAACGATTTTTCGTGCTAAAGCAATTGACATACATTTTTAGATGTTCCTAACCAAATGAGGATCTTAATAGTCATTTATTAACGACTAGACTAGACTCATTCATATGTATTCCTAACCCTGAATTTTAATCTAGTGTTGACACCTCTTGGGAAATATTAATCGGGTCCATTTGACTCGTGCATTCAAGGTGCAACGAGAGATTTCATCATATTCAATTGAAAGCCCTGATTTTTGCACTCATTTAAGGTTCCAACTAACATGCCCCACTTCGGAAAGCCTGATAATCTGGTTAATTCATTGCGTTTTCACATATTCTTTCATCCACCTGAACCTTGACAACAAAATATCTGAACTTTTAATGGTTCAATTGGCTAAGTTTTCAGAAAGAAAAAAGGACAAAATGCCATAAAATACATTAACTTTCTGAAAATACAATCCAGCTTAATAACATTAAGAACGACTGACATTTTCAGCCAAAGCGAGTATTCGGGGGAAAGTCGCGGCAAGTGCACGTCTGACTGACTTCGTTTGACAGGTGTTTTGCCATGATTGGATCAGCTTAGGGTGAGCTCTAATTAAGGAACAGTGGGTGTGATCCATAGCCTCGTCCACCGACTTACACCAAATAACGATGAGATCTTATATCATACCATTGCCCTCAATATTTGTTAGTCTCTTTGGCAAAAAGTGGAATTTTTGCCGGAGGCATACCATTTTGGAGGTGACGCGTATGTAAGGCTGTTAGTACCCCATTTTCATTTCACTCAGCTTATCACTCAAAGACTCGTACTCGTATGCTATTGAAATGGTTTCTCCCAGGCGTGTCGCCTGAAAATCCATTTCAAGAGCCACGATTCGAGGAAAGATCAATGGTGAGTCTCTAATACCTGGCAGCTCACAGGTATCACATGGCAGCTATTGTACGTACGACCTTCTTGCAACTTACGACGATACAATAATAACTCTATTAGAAGGTTTCTATTTTGATTGGTTACGAGAGTTATAGCATTCTATCAATATCACATGCAATGAGCCAATCATAGATACCGTAAGGTGGGATATACCTCAAGGGGTTAAACATACAACTCACTCGACCCTTCGTTTGCTTAGACTTAGGCAAACGAATAACCTTGAAAATAACCTCGTCATTCGGGACGTTGCGCCGTCGGTCCCGTGTTATGGAGAGTCTATCTGTAATTGTGTCATTTTTTGCAATGATAGACACCCTGACTGTCCCAAGTCGTCTTGGTACTGGAATATAGTTAGAAAAGCAGTGTCTGAACATGATGGTCTACCCTGGCCAAATAAGCTACAAACGATATCTAAAAACCATAATTATATTACACTGTAAGCAGTACTAAATGGCAATGCAAGTTGTCTAGATGCATTTTCCTTTCCTTAAACGAATGGAATTGAACATTACTTTGTTCTATTCTTCGTTTTAACTTCACATAACATACATGCCGCCCTCCAGTCTATAGCCATTGCCAGAATTACAAGTGAGGATGATTTTCAGTGAATTCTCATCACGTTTACATCGTGCTGTGCACCCGTGTCTGTGATGTTTATTTGTACGTGTCATTGTAAATCAAGGGTTTAGTCTAACCCTGGGGTTAGCTCCAGCTACGTTAAATCCGCTTAAGTAACATTAAGAACGACGACTGACCTTTTCAGCCAAATGCCGATTATTCGGCGGGGGGTAATCAGGCGGCAAATTGCACGTCTGACTTCGTTTGACAGGTGTTTTGCCATGATTGGATCAGCTTAGGTGAGCTTCTAAATTAAGGACAGTGGTGTGATCCATAGCCCGTCCCCGACTTACATACACCCAAGATAGAGAGATCTTATATCACATCCATTGCCCTCAATATTGTAGTCTCTGGAAAAATATAGGAGTTTTTTTGCCGGAGCCAATACCATTGGAGGTGACGCGTATGTAAAGCCTGTTAGGACCCCACCAATTTTCAGCAGCATTATCACTCAAAGACTCGTCTCGTTTTAGAAAATTTTTCAACCAAGACCTCTATTTTTTTTGTAGGAAACAATGCAGAAATTCACCCAAAGACCCGATTAATATAGGCGAATTTGGCATCCGAAAAGCCAAATCAAAATCGTCTGTCAAGCAGCAACACACCACTTCCGTCAGCGAAAGTCATATTATTGACTTGGGCGCTGTGAGGTGGTGACGCCACCGATTGTGTAATTGTCTATGCAAGTAAACAGACTCCCATTCACTTGGATCGCTCGCTTCTGCGCTTATCGAAACTTACCCTTGTTTTCTTAAAATTTGCTCAAACTAAAGCAGAATTATGAGCAATACAGTACAGATAACTATCTGTTGAATATCTGGTAGCTTTGATGGCTCCGATCCCCCACGAGTAGCGGTTCAGCAGTCGGCATTATACATCTGAATTCCTTGCTTCACAGTATTTCTGCAATTGTATTATGATTAACAAATTGTCGGTAGTAAAAGTTTATTATTACTGCCATGTTACGCTCGACGAGCCAATACTTTAACGGAAACCCAATAGCAAAGTCACAGTGTTAATTAAAAAAGGTTCAATAATCCGTAAATTGTGTGACTGTTTCCCGGTGCTGAGAAAAGTAGATTAAGATATTTTCCGTTCTCTACTCTACTCCCCCTATTTCTTTTCAGCTCCGGAGCATGATGGTGGTCAAAATCTCACAACTTTCGTGTAACACAGGCCTCTGAGCCTCTGCTCGCTAACTCACGATTCATCGTAGAGCCGATGAGAAATTCAAGCGATTTTTTTTCACATTTCTTACACACTTACGAAGCCGGGAATTATAAAACCCAATTGTTTTAGGCTATATTGGCCGAAATCAAAACAGGAGAAGCGATTTGGGGTTCCTTTACAGTGGAAGATGCATTGCGCAACAAACTTGTTGTGCAATCGCCTACTCACCGATTTGCCAAGGTCAGAGAAGAAAAGCTTAAGCGTATTTTTGGGCGTAATCGCAACGAAATATGGTTTAGTTTTGGGCTTATACGGCTATAGATACGATTTATTTTTTTGGAAAGGAGCTTTGTTTGGCATCCTGAAGTCATAAGCTTCCATTGGTTATACATAATATATACCCGTCTGACACTGTGGGTCCCCTTTTATAATACTATTATGGCAGTCGTTTGGTCAGTCACTATTAGTTACAATCTGCTCATCCTCCAAGGAACACCGTTCATGGGTTTGTACTTGGCCAGTGCATTGACATGAACTGACCTTGTTTGCTCTGGGAACATATATCATACTAAAAACCAGGGGTGTATTTCTAAATACCGGATGAATGGAACTTACTCAACTGTGCTATGGGAGTTGAGACAACTCTATCTTCATAGTGATGCTATTGAATGGTTCTCCGGCGTTTCGCCTGAAAATTCCATTTCAAGAGCCACTGATTCGCGAAAGAATCAACTGTGAGTCATCTTAATACATGGCAGCTCACAGGTATCACATGGCGCTATTGTACGGACTACCTTCTTGCACTACATGACATTAATATATCTATTATTTATTATATTCTATTATATGATAATAACTCTATTAGACAGGTTTATTTTGCTTGGTTACTGATAGGTTAAGCATGCTATATCCATGCATGAGCAATCCGAGATAACTGTAAGAAAGGTGATAGACCTCAAGGGGTTAAACATACAACTCACTCGACGAACCTTCTTTGCTTGACTTAAGGCAAAGCGAATAAGCTGAAAATACCATCGTCATTCGGGACGTGCGCCGTCGGATCCCGTGTTATGATTGAGAGTCCTTATCGTAAATTGTGGCATTTTTGGCATGAGCGACACCCTCGACTGTCCCAGTCGTCCTTGGTACTGTGGAGATCGTTAGAAAAAAAGCAGGTCTGAACACTTAATGTCTAGACCCTGCCAATAAGATATACCAACGATATCGAAAAACAAATAAAGAATTATTACACTGTAAGCAGACATAAATGACAATGCAATTTTGTCTAATGCATTTAATTAAACTATGATTGAAACATACTTTTTTTCTACTTCTTCCGTTTTTGGAGGGGAAACTTCACTAAATACACGGCCGCCCTCTCAGGCTATAGCATGCCATAATTACAAAGTGAGGATGATTTGCAAGTTAATTTCCTCACATCACGTTACATAGTGCTGTGCACCCGTGTCTGTGATGTTTGTTACGCGTCATTGTAAATCAAGGGTTTAGTCTAACCCTGGGGTTTCTCGTACCTTCCCCCTTAAGCATCCTTGATGAGATGTTCTTCTTCGCTGACTGCACTCCGTTTTTATAATAAGAAAGGACTTCCTGAACCAAAGCAAGCACGGTTTTTTTGCAATCAGTTAAACTACCCTTAGCTATTATAGTAGGATCTTTTATTTCCTTCAGTTTAATTTTAAAGTTTTTGGGTGGGGCGTGCCGACGATTCCATTCGTTCTGAGAGGGTGTTTGCTTTAACACCCACTAATGCCATATAAATTCTAATGTACGATGTCGGAGCAGATTAAAGGGCCATAATTAAAAATGTCACGCTTTTCTCACTAAGAAAATATGCAATGCAAATGCACTAAATAAATTCCGAAAACATCAAATCAAACTTGAGACAACTGTAAGCCATTCTCAACGATAAGAAAAGAAAATGATAGGATTAAAATATAATAACGCGCCAAAATTATTGTCATTATTGCTGGAATAGGGGAATCTCCACTATCAAATCCGCCACCATTTTGTTTTACAACCACATCAGGAACTTCAGTACTACATATGTTGTTGTTTTTCCAATTTGATTGGTTTTCATTTATTCGTCTGTTCCAGAAATAATTGTGACGTCTTTTGTTCAATCATATATCTAAGTACTAAAAGTTTTGGTCACTCTAACGAACTACAATATTTACTTAGTGGCCGAATAGGCCAAGAATTTTATTTTTAAAACGTGGAATTTCTGAACAAGCTGAAAATGTCAGGATTGGTGCGAAATTTGTCAGAAATAACATATCAAAAGTCCCCTAAAATCCTCTTTGTGCTTTTTCATAAATAAGGGGGCAAAGTTTGTACAGGGAGAAAATCTATCAAAATATTCGAATTGTCCTTAAATGGTTCCATTCCAACCTTTTTGTCATGTCCCAAGGATCAATAAGGTATAGTTTGCCCTATCACAACCTGTAGTTTAAGTACTACAAACCCTAAATCATTCAAGGTCATCATGGGGGGTAAATCTTTCAAATGATCCATTTCATTGAAACCAGATTCAAATGGCTCGTAGAGGTCATATAAAACAGAAACTGTTCATTCAAATTCACCTACATGGATTCAAAATTGACCTATAAAAGAGCAGAAAGCAGTGACCCCCATAGAGCCTGTAGACCCCCATCACACTTGGCCCTCTAATTTTGGCAAGTAAGGACCATACACCTGTTTAAATATCATTTGTGTTCATGTACAACTAGATGAAGAATTTGACACATATTTCAGATGAAGAATCCGACCATTCTGAAAATTTACAACAACCCCCAGGAGACTTGACCTTTTTTTACCATATCGGTATTAAACGACAATCCATAGATCAGGTTCAACTTAACCTTGATACTAATCAATCCTTATCGTGGACATCACACAATGTTGGAACACATTAAGGACAATGGAAATATTTGGTAATTTTACCCCTGTAACCACACTTTGCCCCCTTATTTCTGAAAATGCACAGAGGATTTTTTGGGGACTTTAGTTATTATTCTAGATTCTAGACACATTTCTGCACCAATTCTGACATTTTCCCTTGTTCCCAGAAATTTCCACCTTTCCATTGTTTATTTTATTATACTACTCTTGGCCTCTATCCTCCTCAGATTTAAAGGTTCACACCCGGCCGTCCGATTTTCATGACACTTTAAATCGATACCCTTCTTTATTGTCTCCAAAACAAAGGAATCGATTGCATGTCTCAGATTTTACTTCCATGGTACGACAATCGATTCATTGGATATGGTATGAAGCCTTTACATATTTACTAAAAGGGTTCATGTAAATTGGGTTTAAAGCATCTTATTCTGCTGAACAAGGTGAGCATTCAGCTGTTAATACGGCTTTTTAGTTTTGACCTCAACCTCTCCTTCCCATATTGTTCGTACCACGCAATATGCGTTGACTGACAGGAATAAAAAATAGACTATAAAACGTTGAATTAATTCTTGCAACGCGTACGCATTACCGATTTTCCGTTGCTAAAAAAAGCAATTGACATAATATTAGATGTTTCCTAACCAAATGAGGGCGCTTAATAAGCCTTTATGACGACTGACTAGACTCATTCATTAGTATTCCTACCCTGATTGTAAATCTAGTTGTGTTGACAACTCTTTGGGGAAATATTACGGTTTCGTTCCATTGACCGTGCATTAAAGGTGCAACGAGAGATTTCAACATTCAAAAATTTGAAAGCCCTGATTTTTGCACTCATGTGAAAGTTCCAAACTAACTAACCAACCCACTTCGGTAAATCCTGATAGCTGTTAATTCCACTTGTGTATTTACATATTCTATTCCCTTCCACCTTGGAACCTGTGACACAAAAAAATATCTGGACTTTTAATGTTTCAATTGCTAAAGGTTTTCAGAAAGAAAAACAGTAGCAAAATCCAATAAAATACTACTTTTCCTGAAAATAAAATCAGCTTAATACATTAAAACGCCTGACTTTTCAGGCCAAAGGCTATCGGGGAAATCAGGCGGCCAAATTGCTACGTCTGCTTTAAGTTTGACAGGTTCGGTGTTTTGCCATGATTGGAATCCCTAGGTGAGCTCTAATTAAAGGAACAGTGTGTGATCCATAGCCTCGTCCCACCGACGTACACCAAATAAAGATGAGATCTTATATCATCCATTGCCCTCAATATTGTAGTCTCTGGAAAAATTTAGGCTTTTGCCGGAGGCATACCATTTGGAGGTACGCGTATGTAAGGCTGTTAGGACCCCCCAATTTTTCAGTTCAGCTTATCACGCAAGACTCGTCTCTTATGCTATTGAAATGGTGTTCTCCAGCGTGTCGCCTGAAAATCCATTTCAAGAGCCCTGGGCTTTCGAGGAAAGCCACCTGTTATCATCATAATCATGGCAGCACACAGCGTATCACATGGCAGCTATTGTACGAAAGACCTTCTTGCACTTACATGACGATATCATAATAACTCTATTAGAAGGTTTTATTTTGTATGGGTTAATTGAGAGGTTATAGTATCCAAATATTGACTGCTTTGAAGGGGGCATGGTTGAAACTATAAGCCCCAGGTTGATCTTCGAAACCATACTATGCCCCGAGGCGTAAGCCGTATGGCAATAGTATGGTTTCGAGATCACGCGAGGCCTCTGTTTCAACATTTCCCCGATAAACGCAGTTTAATATTTGTTGTATATACGAATATATAGATTCCTTGTCATCTGATTGGTTTAAAAGAACATTCGAAGCCAAGATTCTTTAACCGAGGCCTAATATGTGTAGGTCATAGTTTAAGTAACAACATTACGTGTAACTTAACCGATAGTTCTCCAGGATCCACTTTCTAATGTTCCACTTAAAGCAATAGTAGCACATTTTTTTTTTTAATTTTTTAGGTTTTTTCTTTTTTTAATTGAATAAAAAGAACTCATTAAAAAACTTTTCCTTGAATCGGGCGTAAACATGATTAAAATGAATACAATGTGATGAGTCCTTCTTCATGTTCTTCTCTCTAATTTTTTTTTTTCGAATTTTGGCTATATAGCGCCACCAATTGACAACAAAATGACATTGCATGACGTTGATACGTCAGCTGTGGTACGAACTTTTTTCGAAGGATGGTTCTAAATAGTGTGTTAATCAAGATTCTTGCAACTATCTCTCTATTTTAATCTATGTACTTCGATAGGGTATTTTTCATTGATATAATCCTTTCCCGGACGGTATACAGGCTTAAACGACATTAATATTTGTAAAAATAGACTATCGGTTGAAATTTATGAACGCCGTTAAAGTTTGTACTTTAAAACACCGTGACCATAATACGAGGCTGGTGGTACAGGCCGACTATTTTCAGTTCTACTTTCGCATTCCAACTTTTAGCTGGTTTAGCAACGAACGAAAATATTGCTGTGTGAGCGGCGTAATACTTGAACAACAGATCTTCCCGTGACTGGGCTGGACTGAATGAAATATGGCTGTCATTGAAAATTTGCATGCACTGAGAAATGAAAGGCTCAGCCCGGTCAAACCCTCCTCTTTGGGTCCAACTCACATGACTGAACATCATCTCAGAACAGAACTGGATTGGACTGGTACTTGACATGGGAGACTGTATACTGTAGTCTGTTGTGACTTAAGTTGTACTGTCTTCAGTATACATTTTCGTGTCACTTCAAACTGAGTCTTGAAGACTGACATAATCCTCACAACCATTTTGAAGCAAATCCGCCTCACCATGCTCAATGACTGCTGAAACGTGTCGTGTTGTAACGGATCTGAGGGAGCGGACCGTGGCGCGAGATTGTATCAGTGCTTTGTCAACTGAGTCAACTACAGTACAGAGACTGAGCAACTTAATGACCTCCAGCTGACTGATTAATATGAGTAGGGGCGATAAAACAAACTATATTTTTCCCAGCTTCATGCACAGCTTCAAAACCGGGGTGGTGGTGGTGGTGGTGGTGGGAGGGGGGGGGGTTCTGGCCCTCAGCTGGCACCTTCGCCTGCAGGCCGAACCACCCGCGAGGCCTGGACCTTGCAAATTGGAAACAAACTTACGAAATGGCATGAATGGGGGTCTTGCGACTGAAAATTGGAAATTTGGACCCTTCCTGAGAACTATTTTTTTTTTCAAAATTAGGCCACAAAAGTATTTAAGGGGCATTTCGTGATCCACAACCGTCGTCCCCCCGACTTGCCTATAAACATGTTGATATTTTTATACTGACTCTGAACCGTCTAGCCGTAAGTATAATCCACGTGTGTATGTAATCTTCGTGTGCAAATTCGTCGAATGTGTAAGAAATTCGCAATTTTTGTAGGTCCGTAAACGGACAGAAATTACGGCACAGTGACCTGTGGGACCGTGGGAACAAGCATTGCTCATAACCCAAACCGCAAGATCGGATCAACTCAAACTTGTAAATAAGCTTTTCTCAGGTAGTCTTGGTCAAGAACCGCTTCTTCAATATGCATATTAATTAGGTGTAACGGATTACTGTAAAAATGGACATGGTTTTACTGTCACATACGTTTTGCAGAAACTCTGTGAATATTTTTGAGGCATATTAGTTTTAAATGTACAAACATGTCATCCTTAACCTTAAAGTTTATCTTAAATAAACCACATGAGTTCTGAAAAAATCTTACATTATTAAAATACAAAACATTTAAAGGCAACACGCATTTGGTAATGGAATGACGGTAACGGAATCACAGAATGTCCTCCCATAGAAACATGTACAAATTTCTTTTGAGTGCCCTAAATTCAGGAAGCCAAATCTCACCACCAAGATGGTGGTACATTTTTTTACTTGGTTACTCAGTCCTTAAAATTATCTAGAAAACAAAATGTTTTATATGTTTATTATTTTAGGCATACCAACTGTTTGAAATACAGCCATTTAAGCTTAAGGTTGCTGAAGTCTCAATTATTTTTTTTTTAAAAAAAACGGGCATTTTTTTTATTTTTTTTATGGATGTTACTTTTTTTCCCAACCCGCTCGGTAGTCAAAATTTATGTCCAACATACTTTGAAAGCTAAGGAAGTTCATTTTATTCTGGTACTGATAGTTAATGTTTAACAAGAACCTGAAACATCAGAAGCTCTAGTTAATAAGACAATCAAAGCGCTACAGAGTCTTGTCACATGGACATTACAAAAATGGACGAGCAGTTTTGTGACATCAATTATAACCAAAACTCTCCGGAAGGTTGCAATCTCAAGTCTCATTATTCCTGTTTAGTATTGTGGGGGTATTTTTTGTGGTCTAGATCCCTTTTAGGGCTATCTGACATGCCCCTTAATTGTTAAGACACACCCAAAAGAGCAAAGAGTCAAAATATTTTAATGTGCAGGAATATTGGGTAGCTTAAAGTTGAAGATACAGCATTTAGAACTCGCTGTACTTTTTGCCAACTGACAATTGACAAAAATGAGTAAAATGGCATTTTTTTCACAGATATAACTCCATTCATTTACGTGTGTAGTATGTTCCTCACGGACATAATGACTAAAGTATCAGTTTTTGTCCTAATATTATGGTTTTTTTGGTCTTATGCATTTGCAGATTGTTATACCTTACTTGTTTCCAAACATGCAAAATAAAGGTTTTGATGAGTTTTTCGATGTTCTGATTTAGCAAATCACTGATAGTGCCTTTAAGATGTTGACTCCATTATTTCTGGCAACAATTACACAAAATGACTACATACGTAAGTGCATGCTTATAACTGTCCGACAATTTCAACCTACTGACTGCCTCAAAGGGACTTGGCTCCCAAGGGACTTATCAAACTGTTGACACAAGGTATTTTGAGACCGACTATTTTCCTGAACAGTTTTGCCACAGTAGCACTCACTTGAATATTCCTCACATGCTCCTATTCAAATGCAGGGGTCATGCACTTTCTTGTTTTACAATTCAATGGGAGCATCAAGTTTGAAAGTTGAAATGAGTACTGCAGACAAACTACATGTAATCTACTGAAAGTACTCAAATTGTTGATCTGGTCAAATTGTGATCATCTTCATGGGTGTAAACTTTAAACAGCAAATGAGAAAGCATTATCGGAAAAATCTTGAAAAGCTCCCTCATGTTAAATTTTGACCCAAATACAAAACGTCAAATTTAAGAAAAACTCATGTTCCAATTTCCAATGCAACGTTCAAAATCAGGTATCTTGAGCTCATTAATATAGGAATCACGACTCCAAACTCATTACAAAAACCTGAAAAGTAAGTTTCCTGAAATACAACTCCACTCCCACTAACAAAATTCAGGGACCTACAGCAAGAGATGCTGTACCTGTTTTTCTTGGACAAAGGCAAAAATTTTTGTCATTTCATGTTGAGATAGGTCTAATGGAATACAAAAAAAAACAGCCCTAAATGAAATATGAATAACCAAAGTAATTTTGCCCTCATTATACCCACCCCTACTCTACACGTACATTCTTCAAAATACAATGTGTGAATGTTTGTTTGGAATTACTAACTAGCCAATATAAACAATCTGATAATGTACATCCGTACATTGTTCCATTGCTTTTAAGTTGTTCAAAGGTAGGATATCTATGTATTTGTTTCTCTGCAAGAAGTGCAGAATGCACACAGTGGCGTAAATATTTCTTTTGACATTGGGGGGGATGTGGTTGATGAAAATTTATGACTGAAATTGTTTGCTGAAAATCATTACTATGCACATTGCCGCGGCGAAGCGCGCTAAATATTGTGCCAATTAGAAGCTAAAATCATGAATAATATTGTATAGAACAAAAGCGTGTGAAGCCTCGGAAAATTACATTTTTAAAGCTATTATGGGTAAAATATGAGGTTCGTTTGGGTCACACACATATAATGGGTATCAACATTGGGGGGGATGAATCGTATTGACCATCCCCCCTCATGCAAAATATTGGCGGGCGAATATCACCCCACCCCCCCTGGATTTCC
Source organism: Ophioderma brevispina (assembly GCA_023653785.1). Taxonomy (NCBI): domain Eukaryota; kingdom Metazoa; phylum Echinodermata; class Ophiuroidea; order Amphilepidida; family Ophiodermatidae; genus Ophioderma; species Ophioderma brevispina. The sequence goes on along the minus strand of JAMKCH010045693.1, from coordinate 4,174 downwards.
CTATGAGGCACATGATATACTCTGGCGTATGTCTGTGTGGGTATCTGTGTGTCAAAAGATTAACCCTTAATATAAAAAAATTTGCATGCCGTATGAGTTCCTAAGAGCTACGATGATGTAACTTGGTGAAATGAGGGGGCGGTGGGGTGACATTTTGGTGACCTCTTGTGACGCTTGGTGACCTCAGTGCCCTTTGGCGGTCAAAATGATAACCCTTTCCCGCAAGGGCTTTGTGTCAGTATCCTGGAGTTTGTAAGGCGTATAATGATGTACTTGGGTGGAAGGAAGCGGGTTACAAGAGTTCTCTACCTGATTAGGTTTTGAGCATATTTCCGGGCAATTACATATCACCTGAGCTAATTAATATGCAAATATCAGCGTCATCCGCTATAATTTTGAACGGACCGTACATCTTATATGTAAAATTCTTCCCTTTCACGAAAACCCATTATGGTGCGGCATCTTTCTTTGCCCTTGAAAAGTACTGATTACACACAAATGTGGCTTAGGTATTCAAATGAGCTAATTAAATATGCATAATTGCTGTTTTGCTAAAACGTAAATCGGATATGCAAATTCCTTGCGACATGAAAAACTACTATCCCATACATCTGGTTTGATGGGGGGGAAGGGTGGGGTGTTGGGGAGGAAGGGTGGGGTTGTTGGGGGGGGGAGGGTGGGGTGTGGGGGCAGTGTGGGGTTATGGTGGGGGTTAGTGGTGGGGTGGGGTGCATCGGTGAGGGTGGGATCATTGGGGAGGTGGCGGGTGTTGGTGTTGGGTCATGGTGGGGTGCGTTGGGAGGGGGGTGGCGTGATGTGCGTCGTGGTGGGGTCGGGTGATGTCGTCGGGGGTGGGGTCGGGGTGATGTGGCGGCAGGGTGGGTCGGGGGTGCGGTCGGGGTGGGGGGTGCAATCGGGAAGGGTGGGGTGCGTTGGCGAGGGGCTTGGTGGGGTGACCTCCTGTGACCTCTCGCGGTCTCGTGACCTCGTGTTGACCTTGGTGACAACATGGCACCCTCACTGACATGCCGACCCTTGTGACCCATGTGACCTTGGTGACCCCATGTGCCCTTGGTGGACCTTATGTGACCCTGTGACCTCATGTGAAGACCTTGTTGACTTCATGTAACCTTGGTGATCTCATGTGACCTTGGTATCTCATGTGACCTTGGCCTACCATTCCAAATAGGTGTCAGGGAGGGGTGGGGTGTTTCAGGTAGGGGCAGGGGTGGGGTGCTTGGGGAGGGCGGGGTCAATTGGGAAGGGTGGGGTGACTTCGTGAACCCATGTGACCTATGTTGCCCCATATGAACCTCGTTGCCTCATGTGACCTTGTGACCCATGTGACCCCCATGTGACCCTTTGTGACCCCTGTGACCTTGGTGACCTCAATGTCACCCTTCGACCCTATTCACAAACCGCCACGGCAGACGACACAGCGGTCCAACGACCGCGACATATTTTAGTATATATCACCAATGAAGCTTTGTTTTTTGTTCTCTAAATTAAGCATAACTTAATAGTATTGTTTGTTTTTCCATATAAGGAAAGGAGAGTAATGCAATGGCATAGATGGCAGAGCGAAAGGGAAAATGCTGCAGAGAGAGCAGCATAGAGAAAGAGCTTAACACTCATTATAGAAGTAAGTAGTGCATTCTCAAGTCAATGAAACACTCTGCTGCTACACATCCGGTAGTGTTTCAGATACTCCCTTTAATTACAGTTTTTCCATAATACACTATAATAGGTATTTTACATGTTCCTGAAGTTCATTTTGAGATTGGAGATACTTGAAGTTTTGATCCTTGATACCCCTATTGTTTTTTAATGGTTTCTACAAGGTCAAATACAAGTGGTTGAATCATTTAATGTTTAAAGAATTCTAAATGATCTCAATTTGTTTGTCTTTAATTAAGGGGTGGGCTATAAATGAGATATGTTTAAGATCTTTTGTCCTAACTTTTATTTTGATGAGCGGATCCCCTTATCATTTTGACAAACCAGTTTTGTCAACATCGGCGCAAAATGAGAAAGGTGCCGCTCAAAAATCCAAATTTGAGAGGGGGGGTCCTGAAGAGGGTCTGAAATGATAAATTGTGTCGTTACTGAATTACTACCACATTTTAGCAATGTTAAGGAGGGTTAATTTGTATGTTTTTGTGGTCAAGGAATCCATTTTGGATGACTTTTGTCATATTTCGATTTTTCGTTTTTCATAAATTAGCCATTTACGTAAATTAAGCCATGAGGGCCGCTTTGCCCCGCCACGCCGCCTAACCCCGGGGAGGGCGGCCAAGAATTCCCAATTTCAGACGTCGCCATTGTTTAAACGTCAAAGCGAATCATGACAAAGAAAATTCTGAATTTTTTTTATATGTTGCAAGGAATATTTTCTTATTCCCAAACCGTTTGGAGTTGAAGAATCACTCCACTGGAAGGTATTCTGATTTTTTTGTATACTAACGACGAGGACGAGGTCGTATGTGGGTCATGGGAACAACTTTGACTCGCCCACATCAAACACACATCACCCAAATTGATTTGTGGTTGCACTCCGTATAGCTGTAATTTCTTTTGACATTTTTGGTGATTTGTGGTATAATGAATGAGCTTGTCCGCCACCGCCGGCCCTAAAACCGTAACCCATTTTTAGATATTTTTCTGTGTAGAACTGAAGATACCGTATTTAAAGTATATGCTGAAATTTTCACCAACATAGCTCTTTTTTCGTTTGGTCACAGTTCCAATTTTATAATTTGGCAATGTTCTCTATTGAATCATAGGGTGCAAAAGTTTGTTGACCGACACACAAAGCTATGGCACAAAATTGCGTAATGATGTATTCCAATTAAATGGCTGCACAGCGAAAACCAGTCAGGTTAAAAGCGCTCAAATTTCCTGGAGTAGGTACTATCCTTATTACCTTAGGTAAGTTTCAATGATTGCGCAATAAAAGCGCATATACCTTTTAATGGCAAAAGCTCCCTAGAGATTGAATTTAACCAACCAAAAATTGCATTTTATGACCGGTAGCTCTGACAAACTGCTGGAACATTATACAAATGGATTCGTTGACCTCAAATACATATGTTTAAATACCAAAATGGCTAAAATGTCATATATATTAACAGTATTGAAAATTTAGCATTGTTTAGACTCTCTTCACGACACACCCCCCCCATCACGGTTTTTGGGGCGGCACCTTCTCAATTTTTTTACTGATTTTGCAAATTTGGTGGCAAATGCTCAGGAATAAAGCCGCATCAGAAAAGTTAGGACAAAATGATCCGAAATATCATCATTTTTTCTCCCCCTGTATAGCCCACCTCTACTTTATTTCAAAAGAGTTTGATTTACATCTAGGATTCATGTTTCTTTATATCATGGTTCAGAGAGAATTTAACTTAAAGTACCAGGTTGCTGTGAAGTAATTTTTTTCCTCCTAAAAGCAATATTGGTAAACTTTTTGACCGATTTAATTTATGGGAAAATGAACAATTGAGCCTGTTTTGAGCAAAATTAAGCTATATTTTTAAAATTTTTGATCTTCTGTCGAGATCTTGTAACTTGAAAGCTGGTCAAATTATACTTTTTTCGGAATCCTTGTAACCTGAGCAATACCATGGTATAATCTTAAATTTTAGACATTAGGGGTCATCAGGGGTGAAATCCAAATACCTCACCTCCCAAACTTAAAATACACTTTGAGGAGCACGACCCATGCGAAGCAACCATTCCGTTTTGAAAATTGCACAATTGGGATCCGTTAGATTAACAGCAACACCAGTGTGCAGCCAGGTGGGGAAAGGTGCCCCCTCTGAAAACAAGGGGGAATCAGGAAGTAAAAGATGTAATCAGTTAATCAGCCCTTTTCAGCCGCTTTTGCTCTGCAACCGGGTAGTTGTTTGTATCTACCGGTAACTTGTCCTCTCAGAGTTGCCACTGTATGACTTTATTTTTGGCATGTTTGTTTGTTGTTGCTTAGCTGTATGCATGCAAAATCTGCTGGTTTGTTTTCAAAATGTAATTGGTTTTTGAATAAAAAAAAGCATAAGTTGGAAAAAAATCAAATTGTTTTGATGATCGGGTTCTGCGTGGCAAAAACAAAACAAAACACCACCCAACTGACCAACACGTACTTGAAAGTCTGTACCACCTATAGAATGATTTAACA
>JAMKCH010045692.1:0-19628 GCA_023653785.1 Ophioderma brevispina | reverse complement strand
ACACAGTCTACAAAAAATACATTTGTGGAAATGTACCCCATGCTGACTGGCAACATGATTGATTGCTTATCTCTCTGAGAGAACACTTGGGAGTTGGTATTGCTATCATATTATTGCTATATTGTTACATTATTATTATAATGTTGCTATTATAATGTAAGGGTAAAAAGCAAATGCAACTGAAGAATTTCCTGTAACAATCCTAATAGAACTCATTTGTCTATGAAGGCTCTTTTATCTTCAGTAGATAGCAGTGAGCATTTCCTATATCAATCCTAATAAAATTCCTAGAAAGAAGGTTTTGTTATCTTTGGTAGATAGCAGTGAGTATTTCCTATATCAATCCCAATAAAATTCCTGCAAGGATGGTTTTGTTACCTTCAATATATAGCAGTGAGCATTTCCTTTATCAATCCTATTAAAATTCCTCCAAGGAGGGCTTTGTAATCTTCTACCATATCATCCCATAACATTTCCTCAGAGGGCTTTGTTAATCTTCACTAGTATCAGGTTGCATTTCCCTAAGGGGTAATTCCTGTTTTAAAGGGGTCCAAAACTACGGTTTTGTGACATCATCATGCTTCATGTTTCTGAGTGTGTACATGCCTAATATGTGGTTATTAGTTCAAAACCAAGATCAAAAAGAGTTGATAAGATTTGAATTACTAATTTTACTACAAAAACAACATGAAAATAATTTTCCAATAATCACAGGACTCTCTTTTTTTGTTAAATATCCATTTTCATGTCCATAGTTTATTACGACACAAAAAGTAGTAATTCAGTTTATTTCTACAAACGTTAACTTCAGGTATTCAATGCTTCGCCAATAATGTTTTTATGTTTTGTACATTTTATACATTAAACAACCTCCACAACCTCTGAATTTGAAAGTCCAACATAACCCGGGACACCAAAACTCTTCATGTTCCCAGTTATTTCCGACACCCAAAAATTTTAGGAAATACCCCTCAAACTTAAGAAAATCATGGGAGAAAGAACAAGCAAATTTAAAAATTGGTTTCCCTGGCTTTCTTTTCCATGAAAAATGATAGAATTCTCAATCTCTAGTATAGGATTAGATGGATTTTGAGTGAAATAAGTGTCAAAAATGACTTTAGGCCTTTTTTAATACAAGGTTTTGTTTGTCCCAGTTATGCGCACTTTTTTTAATTGTCATTCTCCTTAGGTCAAGATCGTTTTCCCCAGATTATTTTTGTATTATAAAGGGTCCCCTAACCACATTCAATATGCACATTAACTATTTTAAGCTTTTCTATTTTTTCTTTAGGGGTGTTTAATGCTCATGTCATGTCCCAGTTATGACCACAAAAGGATGCAGGCAATTTCAGTAGTTATTGGCTGATAGAGTTTTTTTGGGCAATTTTATGTTTTAAAATTCTTTTGGATCCAAAATTATAATGTGTTTTTACTCTCCTTAGAAGCAACATTTCAAGCTCAATTATCAATGTTGATTTTTGGCCAAAGTCACAAATTGGACCCCTTAAAACAGGAATCACCCCTATATCAATCCTAATAAAATTCTTCCAAGGGAGGTTTTGTTAGCCTTCAATCTGCATGAGGCATTTCCTTAATCAATCCTATTAAAATTCCTCCAAGGAGGGCTTTGTAATCTTCAGTATGTAGCAGTAAGCATTTCCTATATCAATTCCTAAGCAAATCCGTCCCAGGCGGTTTTGTTATCTTTAGTAGATAGCAGTGAGCATTTCCTATATCATTCCTAATCAAATTCTAACAAGGTTTTGCTATTTTTAGTAGATATAGGAAATGCTCACTGCTATCTACTAAAGATAACAAAATCTTCCTTGGAAGGAATTTATTAGGAATGATATAGGAAATGCTCACTGCTAATAAAATTCTTCCAATGAAGTTTTTGTTATCTTTAGTAGATAGCAATAAGCACTTCCTTTATCAATCATAATAACACAGCTGTCCTTGGAAGAATTTATCTTCAGTAGATAGCAGGGAGAACTTCCTTTATCAATCCCAATAAAATTCCTTTAAGAAAGGTTTGTTATCTTCAGTAGATAGCAATGAGCATTACCTTTATCCATTCTAATAAAATTCCTCTAAGGCTTTGTTATCTTCATTAGATAGTAAGTAGTAAGCATTTACCATATCAATCCTAAGAAGTTCTTCTAAGGATGGTTTTGTTATCTTCAGTAGATAGCAGTAAGCATTTACCATATCAATCCTAATAAAATTCCTCTAAGGTTGACTTTATTATCTTCGGGTGATAACAATGAGCATTCCCATATCAACCCTAAATAAAAAATTCATCAAGACTGACTTAGTTCATTCTTTCATTTCATTTATTCACAAGCAACAAAAACAGTTATCTTCAATGGATACCAGGGAAAGGTCACAAGCAAACCAAGCAAGTAACAAACACTACTACAGTGAATCCTTGTAATACCAATCCAGTATAATACATCATATATCACTTGGGTGTGTTAGCAAGCCAACCTACGAGGTGCTATCAATTTGTCCCAAATTAACAAGTGTAAGATTCATGTTCTCTTTCTCTGTTGCTTCTATACTACTCCTGTTTGATAAGCATCAAAACCTAGTTGCTACACACTCTCAAATTGACTACATCTGTTGATTTCACCTGGGTTATAATACTGATTGTATGTTAACCCTTTCAAACATGGTAGATTCCATAAAATACCGTAAGCCATTGGCTTTTGAGAAGTCTTCTTAAATGACTGCAGATCATTTGGGAGTCATCTCAAAACCACTGACCTAAGACTAGGATTGTTTGGACTCATTTGAATGCACTTTACATGCTGAATCTGAATATTGCCATGAAAATATATATAATTTTGAAATACTTGAAAAAAAACACACAAATAATTTTCCGCTCTGAGCAACTTAAGTCCCCTGTAGCTTCCAGGGGGTTAAATCTACTGCGATACAATCACAGAGCCACACACATGAAGTGTTAATGTCTGCGCCTGACAAGACATGCTTTCTCAACATTCCTAGCCTTGAATGCTAATAGTGCAATAATTGGTATTAGGAGAGCACACTTACTGCAGACAAGTGTAATGTGGCCAATTATCTATCTCGGTGTGTAGGGATTTTAGATAAACAGACAAGTAGTAGTGCTTTTTTAAAGGCATGCGAAGCCATGTGAGTTTGCAATGTGTAAAAGCCTGTTTGTGGCTAGGAAAGCACAATTGTAACTCTTCCCAACACTAATCTTTCAGATTCAAGAGCACCCCTAATTTTCCAAATATTTTGAGATTTTTGCACAGTTGCATTGGTAATTGCCCAGTAAACTATACCTATGAATGGTAGAGCTCAAAATTCTCTATATATCGTAAAAGAAAGAATTTTGTAATTAGAATAATATTGGAGATCTCCGACAATAACTCAATGGCTGCTGAAATAGCCGGGAAATTGTACCATGTACGTGTCTAGTAGACACTGTCTATGCTCTTCCATTAGTTGTTCCGTTGGTTCAGGCAAGTTAGAGGTCATTTTTGTGAGGTGCCACTATTTCATTATGAACGGACATAAAATTGGCATTTCCAGCTCAGCCGATAAATTACAATCGGGATCCCGATTCTAATACACAATCATTTCCTTTATGACAAATACACATTTTTTATCATTGTCGTTCGCAAGTATAGTGTACTAGACAATTACCAACACAACTATGCCAAAATCTCAAATTTTGAAAATTGGGGCACTCTTAAAAATGTGCCATTAATGCTTTAATTGTCATCAAGACAAAGGAACATCCTTCAATCTACTGCGTACCTATTAGGGCTGTTATCATTTACATGCAAATACAGTCATATCTGTAAGAAATTTGCAATTTTGTATTTTCTGTCCATAAACTGACAGAAATTACAGCACAGTGGCCTATGGGAAACAAGCAATTCCTCATAATACAGAACTGCAAGATCAGAATCAACTCAAATTTTGTGAATAAGCTTTTCTCAATGATATCTAGTGATCAATGAATAAAACAGAAGGCACTGGAATCACAGAATGCACCTTTAACTCCAATGTTGAACACAAAATGTCAATTATGATGATCAATCATATCGTAGAGGTAGATTGTCATGTTAGTATTCATGATTGTGCTTTCAAAACTACATGCTATGCATGATGCACGAGTTGAACATTATAACCCAAAAATCATCCTGTACTAAAGTATAGGAAAAGGTATATCTCCAATGCGCATTTTGATTAGAAATAGCATACAAACCAAGTTTTGTACCTGCTTTTGTGATCTGCACTACCAATTTAATTTCAATGTAGTTTGCATATATTTTAATTATTCTATTTGTTGTTGCCAATCGACATTTTGTGTCAACAAGTCAGGAAAAGCATTTTGTGAACACACACCTGTCGACAACAGCACTGGTACCAATTTAAGACCTTAAATAATAGATCAATAAATGTCCTAAAAATTACGATTTTCCTCCACAAATGAAATATAACCAGATCAATATTGATGTCTTCGCAATTTTTTCTTTGTAAACATGAAGTGATTGATACTTTCCTTCTTCTTTGTAACAAAATTAGGTGAATGACAATTTACTGACCTTATGTTTAATTCCAATAAACTGTGTATTCAATATCATGGAGAGCTCCATTCACTACTCCTCTGCTCAATTATTCCACTGTCTAACACATATTTCACATCATTTCTGATATGTTGCAGTTTTATTAAATTCACCCTATACGGATGTTGTTTTATCGGATCTGAATCGCCTACATCAATGTCATGGTTTATGACATGTATCTCACTGGGTACATCATGAAATATATCTTCCCACTTGTTAATTAATTCTTTTAATTCACTTTGTTCACTTTCTGGGAGGCGTCATTATTTCTATGTAAAGTGACATTTGGTAATTACTCACCTACAATGATGATAGCAGAAATTTGCGAAGGTTGGATGCAACATGTAAGAGAAAGAAAAAGAAAACAAAAACATTAGTTACCTGATATGATAAAACAATTACTAAAATTAAAATGTTTAGTGTATGGAATGTATTATCTCTATCCCAGTATGCTCTATCTGCTTTACTGGAGGATAAATTGATTCAGATCCAGATCCAATCCAGATACAGAATATCATCAAAATATTTCTTTTGCAAAAACTATTTTACAAGGACAAGGATATGCAGGGGATATCCGCTTCATATCAATCAAATAAGCCACCCTTTTTACATTTTTCAACCACTTGCTTGTACTTTCTTGCAAATTATTTCCCTTTGTCAAGACATTTCACCATGAAAATCACATAGACAACTGCAAAAAAATTATATACAGTACTAAAAATAGTCCTATAATCAAAACACATTTCTAAACATATCAAAGAGACCTATAAAAACACTGAAGAAAGGAAATACATAAGATTATATAAACATTACGCACCAGCTCCGTAAGCCTCAGGTTAAACATACTGCTACCAACAACATTAACCTAGATATTGCAGCAAATATTGGAATGTATTACATATGACACTTGTCTGGACAAGAGCTGGTATAGTTAAAATTGGTTATGATGTAAATGTGGCACTAAAAGGACCATCTTGCCTAATTTAAATTCCATCAAATATAAGCCAACTCCTGGAGCCAAAATCCAATTTAAAGAAACACAAGTACATTTCCAGAAAAATGCACACCAGTTATTTTCAAAACTAGTTTTTGGCTTATTTGGAATGCTTGCGAGTGTGTTTAAGTCACACATGAAGTGAATTTAAAAGCTATTTTCATCTAATAATAATAATAAAAAAAAATATTTAGTATTTTCTGTTTGGTATTTTCTGTTTGGTACATCAGGAAATCCAAGCATGCATCACTATAGAGCTGATTAGAAAGCGGGCAAGTTAAAATTTAGTTTTGGGATATGAATCACCTCTTGTTGAAACGATCTTGAACAACATGCTGAATGTTGCTTTCCATATTACACATTTGACTTCTAAAGCTCTTAGCATCTTGTACCATCAGCTGTTACTGAGAAGTCAGGCCTGATAAACGCTCTCCAATAAATGCCCCCCCCCCACACACACACACTTTTTCCAATGAAAATAAATCTCAAAAACCTGCAGTTCTTGCATATTTAACATAAAGCCAAATTGATGAATTACCCCTTGAAACACAAGTAAAAATAATAGTCTACAATAGCAGAATGAAGACTATGTAATCTTCCAAATTTACATCAAAAGACCTAGTTGCATGAATTCCATTGTAATAAACACCTCCTTTTCAAAGATGCAATGGCCGTGGGTATTTATTTGAGAAAATACAGTAATAATTTTCTTCCGGTATTTTCTAGTGGATTTTACATCCAATTATACAATGATGTTCTGTGATTTTCAACCAAAATGTGTACAAACTTTGACGAGATCAAATTACAACCCTTCCCCATCTTCTGAGAACTTGCAACTTCCAAATTACACCAGCGCTGTCTTGGAATGTGAATGAGTAAAATACAGAGGGTGTTTTGAATCAATCCCATGATGCATAGCAATGTGCCTATACCATACTGTACTAAACACATGTCAGTACTTAGGGATAAAAAGTGTTCCAAAAGTACCACAAGACATTTCATAATTATGCAAAAAAAATCAGACATTTCATAATCATGCAAAAAATCCCTAAGTACTAATGCTTTGTGGGCTAAAATGAGCATTAAAGTCAGGATTTTTATGTGTTAAGAATAGGATTTTTATGTGATCACGTGACCCTATTGAGGTGAAATTTCCCAAAACTGGTGCATTGTGGGATTGACTCAAAACACCCTCTGAGTATAATACTAGTACATATAATATCAGAGATTTCAGATTCATATCAGCAAAAAATATCATCACAGAAATTAGGTTATTCCGGCAAGACCTGATCCCCTTTTCATCTGGTATATAGTGAGAGGGGAGGGATCATGGTTGAATAACAGATTGAGTTAGTTGACTGAGAGAGCGACAGAAGAAAGAAGACTTTATTAGAGGTTCTTTTTGCATTAGCTCCTTTTGTAAATTATGTATTTATCAAGTGTTCATAAAGAACTACCTGTGTCCAAGGGGGGAAACGCATTCAAAACCAGTCGTCCGTGCTGTGCGCAGACATTTTGAATATTGGCACGGATAATTATTAGTTTTTGGGTGCTTGTATAACCCAAATAATGTCAATTCGATACAACAATCCGCCAAATATCAGTGTTGTTGGATCTTGGGTGCTATTGGGTGGTTAAATTTTGTCCTACCCATAGCCACACAACGATGAATGACTCATCAGTTCGTCTTGAATTTAAATAAACCGCCTCAATGTCTCTTTTCACCTAGCCGCGCATTGCAATTATGAGAAAAAAGATATCATGCGCACATGATCAGGTACACTGTTATTATACCTGGCCACCTCTAACACATACATTAATTGTATCACTACCGATTAGGATATCAAAGCGGCACCCACATATGTGGAGAAGCGGAGGCATCCATTGCTTTCTATTGTTTGGTACTCTAGGTTTTCTTTATGGTGGGCAAAACATGCGAGACCGTGTATTTCTAAAGCTGACGTAACGTTTGCCTCTCTATCTTATAGAACCTCTTTGCCTGTGCATCTGTGTGACCCAAAATAACATGCATCAGCTATGTTTCTAATATTTATAAGGTGTATCAGTTGAATAGCTGCCTTTTGTTATTTGTATATTTATGGAGTGCAATCACTTCTTCAGAACAAATCTAACATGCATCAGCTATTCCAAACAGGGCTTTGTGGCACTGAACCTGTTTTACCTACTCAGGCCAAACCAGAATCATCATATTAATGTCTCCAACGATAAAACGCTTATTTTTTTAATCTCCCTATTCCAGAATCTCTAACACAAAGGCAAATTAATTATGAAAGGGCAGACTAAATATCATTTGTATAAATTTTGTAGTATGATGCAGAAGTGTCCTATACGTAGGTCCTATGAAGTCCTGCACACACCTTTTGTGATGCCAATTAGTTCCCACATCACACATGAGGACTGCCACAGCGGTAATAACATGAGAAACAGAAGCAAGTCCGGGCCCCTCTGCAAATGACGTTTTATAAGGACTGTTTTCCAAGGTGTAATATTATTAAGTATAAAATCTATAAGAATATCGAAAAAAGGTTGAATTGAACTTTTATTTTGATCTGACATAACAATTTAACCATATTCTTACCGTAAACACATGACTGAAAAGTTACCGACCGCCATGGTCCACGGTGCATAGCTTAAAAAAATGGGATAACTACCTAATTCTCATGACTGATCAAGTAGGAAATAATGATGATCTCAAGTCAGAATTTAGCACTTCACAAAAGATCTAAGATGTCGCATTGAGGAGAAACATTTTCACGTCGCCCAGGAACAAACAGGATTATGTATTTATCAGTGCGAAACCATGACCTCCCAGCTGTTGGAACACCCCACAATTGTCTCTTTTTATAAAGGCAATTTTAGCAGTGGCAACACATGCAAGGCTATTGCCCCTGTAAAAATCAGAAAATCCATTGCTAAAATAATCTTGCCATTTAGGCCTACAAAGATCATCTTTTGTCTAGCGCCCTCTACATGCCCATTCTCCAAAGCAAGATCTCCGGCCTGACCCCGCCCCCTGCCCCCTGTGTAAAACTAGATTGGTTTGGTAAGAAATATTATATTTGAACTTGCTTTAGCTAGTGATTACACATCCAATATCATATGTCCAAAAATTGTCACCAATTATAGTTTTTGTTTATCTGGTTTTGCCTATAAATAAATACGACTTTCAATAATCAAGACTGGCAATATATTTGATTTCCTTCCTATTATAATCAGTACGCTTGCCATCAGACACCCACTCTGCATTTGAGAACATTTCTTAAAACTAATCCTGCAACCAAGGCAGCTATTTAATTACACCTCAAGTAATTTTGTGGTGTATTCCAAGAGAAAAAAATGCACCTCATACACATTTCTTCCCTTCTTTACGTTTTCCAATGACAAGGCCCTGATAATTTGTTTCAGCATGGCCGACTTCTGAAGGGGAATCAATACCAGCTGGTTTTGCATTCGGTTTTTACTATAATGTGCGGCAAATAATGCCTCATCTCCTCGCCCAATCCCACCCCCGGGGTTCAATAAGATTCTATACATAGATCGCTTTCCTGTTTTCAGAAGTGACTTGGTGTGTTTGTGAGACCGAAATAAGCCGGATTTGGAATTGTTAGAGATAATACACGGGTTGGACTTGGAGTTTTCTGTTGCCTTTCTAAGTGTGGTTTATCAACTGAATCTACAGCTACCATGTTATTGGGAAGTATCTAGTTTTAACTTCTTTTTCTCTTTCTCTTCTTCTCTTATCCCTTCTCCTCTCCTCCCTCTTCCCACTCTCCCTCCATCTATCCTTCTCTCTCCGCCTGCTTATCATTTTCTGCCCTTCTTACTCTTTCTACACATACCTACGTGCTCAACAAGTCACCTGCTCACTCACCCAAGTCATCTACTCACGTTCACCTCCTCACTCAAGTCACCTACTCCGCTCAAGTCACCTACTCACATCAGTCACCTACTCACTCATAAGTCACCTACCTCATTCACAATTCAACTCTACTCATTCACCCAAGTCACCACTTCACTCACGCAGTCCTCTACCCACTCATCACGTCATCTAACCCACTCATCATCACCTACTCCCTCAGCCAGGGTCACCTACTCCACTCATCAAGTCACCTGACTCACTCATCAAGTCCCCACTCACTCATCAAAGTCAACCCTCTCACTCATCAGTCATTAACTCACTCCCAAGTCCATCCTCACTCCCAAGTCATCTCATCACTCTCACAAGTCATCTATCTCTCATCAAGTCACCTACCCACTCCCAGGTACCTACTCACCAGGTCCCTACTCCTCATCAAGTCACTATCATTCATCAAGTACACCTACATCCTCATACAATCACTCTACCTCATCAAGTTATACTCACTCCCACGTCATCTACTCCCTCATTCATGTCACCTACTCACTCCCAGGTCACCTACTCACTCACCAGGTCACCTCCCTAATCAGTCACCTACTCTCACCACTCAGTCACCTACTCACTCATCAGTCACCTCTCCTCAAGTCACCTACTCACTCATCAAGTCACCTACTCACTCATCAAGTTACCTACTCACTCACCAAGTCATCTACTCACTCACCAAGTCATGGTACTACTCAATCCAGTACCTAGTCACTCACCAGGGTCACCACTCACCAGGTCACCTACTCACTCATCAGTCACCTACTCACTCATCCAGTCAACCTACTCACTCATCAGTCACCACTCACTATCAATCACCTACTCATCACCAAGTCACTAATCACTCAAGTCCCCAACTCACTCATTCAAGTCACCTACTCACTCATCCAGTCACCTAATCACATCCCAATCACTACTCACTCATCAAGGTCACCTACTACTCACTCAATCAATCACCTACTCACTCACCATGTCACCTACTCACTCACCAAGTCACCTACTCACTCACCAAGTCCCTACTCACTCTCACCAGTTCATCTACTCACCCCCCAAGTCCACCTTACTCACCCATCAAGCCACCTACTCACTCATCAATCACCTACTCACTCAATCTAGTCACCTACTCACCCATCAAGTCACCTACTCACCATCTCAGTCACCTACTCACTCATCAAGTCACCTACTCACTCATCAAGTCACCTACTCCCTCACCAGGTCAACCTATTCACTCACCAGGTCACCTACTCACGCAATCAAGTCATCTATTCACGGCATCAAGTCCCTATTCACTCACCAGGTCACCTACTCACTCCCCAGTCACCTACTCAGCACCCAAGGTCAGCTACGCACTCACTCAGTCACCTACTCACTCACACAAGTCACCTACTCACTCACCAGGTCATCTACTCACTCATACAAGTCACCTCCCCCTCAACCAAGTCCCTATCATACTCACATCACATGTCATCTACTCACTCATCAAGTTCACCTACTCACTCATCAAGTTACCTACTCACGATCATCTAGTCCTCCTCTACTCACTCACCAGGTCACCTACTCACCTCACCATGTCCCCGGGATACTCACTCACCAAGCCACCTACTCACTCATCAAGATCACCTACTTCACTACTCAACTCATCAAGTCATCTACTCACTCATCAAGTCACCTACTCATTCATCAAGTCACCTACTCACACAACAACCAAATCACCTCTCACTCAAGTCATCTACCCACAAATCAATCAAGTCACTATTCACTCCCCATTCACCTACTCACTCACCAAGTCATCTACTCACTCAAGTCACCTACTCACTCCTCAAGGTCACCTATCACTCATCAAGTCCCCTACTCACCAAGTCACCAACTCACCATCAAGTCACCTACGCACGTCATCAAGTCATCTACTCACTCACCAGGTCACCTATTCACTCACCAAGTCACCTACTCACTCACCCAAGTCATCTACTCACTCAAGTCACCTACTCACTCATCAAGTCACCTACTCACTCATCACGTCACCTACTCCTCATCAAGTCACCTACTCACTCACCAAGCATCTACTCACTCAATTCACCTACTCCACTCATCAAGTCACCTACTCTCACTCTCACGTCACCTACTCACTCATCAAGTCACCTACTCCACTCATCAAGTTCCCCTACTCAATCACCAAGTCCTCTACTCACCAAGTCACCTACTCACTCATCAAGTCACTACCATTCATCAAGTCACCTACGCTCACCAAGTTGCCTACTCATTCACCAAGTCATCTCACTAACTATTCAAGTGTTTCATGTTCCTTTCCGATCCGACATGGTCCCTTGTGGTTATAGAGTCATTTTCTTTGAGCATTATTTCCCCAACCAAAAAACTTCAAATCAAACACGAATACACCACTCTTGGCATATCTGTAACCATTCTACCTGGTTACTTTCCACTTTTTCAATTAGTGAGACGTTAATAAGCACAAACGACACATATATCCTGCTTAAATTGTCCCAGAAAAAATACTATTGGGTCAAGTGTAATGATAGAAAACAACAAAAAACATGTCCGTTTACGTCTTAATCCGCATGTCCCATGTTGAAGTCCACTAGTTCCCACTCCAGACCCCCCCGATAAGCCTGTACATTTTAAGCCTAAATCTGTATGCACACTAGCCCCGGGAATTGCTTACTACGTCTAGCTTTGGGCCGTTAAGTTCACCGCCAATAGAGAAGATGTAATTGCTGGGCCCTTGAGCAATGAAGTAATCCTCGTTGAGCGGCCTGTGAATTATTCACGTGGTGGAGGCTATAGATCTGTCACTTCTCTGCGTGGACAATGGATGTAACGAGTTGTTTTTTTTTTGCGTCTACTTGTCAGCATGGGGGCTGTTTGGCGCTGCATTAACCTAATCGTCCGGGAAGCCTCTTTTTTTAGAAATAATATAATAAGTCACGGGGGTACAAGAGAAAACTTACCATTATCAGTGTGCTCAATTAGAGCCGTTGCAGGTGACCATTACTACCTACTACATACCCAAAATATTCTGATTTGACCGGAATTCAATGTTTATGATGGGGTAATTTGCTACAATACATATAAATATATGTCACTCATGCTATACACAAGACATGTAGATCAAGCTTTAGCTATGACCTCTTTTATGGTTGAGGAAAGTTCTCAAACAATTGATTCATGCAATCAATTGCAGGAATGACTGGCAAGGTGCTTTCGTCTGCACGATACTTTATCCCTAAAGTACTTGATTCCATATATGAAGACCGTAATGCACTTTGTACATTCCTCTGTCGAACCTCCTCCAGTACCTGTAAATGCTCTGGTTGAACAGAATTAAATAGTTGTAAGGATAAATCACCTAACCCTAACAGTCTATTGGTTCTCGCCTATCTCCGAGAGGAAGCTCTGAGAGGAAGGGAAGGGTAAAAGGATAATAGAGGCAAAGAAGATTGGACTCCGTGGTGGGAAGCGAACCAGGGACCTCTGGCGCCCTTTTTCCAGAGTCGGCATGGCAAGCCACGAGGGAGTTACTGGCCCGCCAGCAATTTCGTGCCCCTATGTGTTGGTGCAATGACTAATCAACATCTTTTTGGACTGAGTGCATTTTCTTAGCTCAGCGATCAAAAAAAAAAAAAAAAAAAAAAAAAATTCATGATGTAGTGAGTTTTGGTCTTGTAGGGGTTAAAGAGACCAAGGACACAATACCCAGAAAATGCACACCCATTTTTAAACGGGGTTTAGCCTATTTGGAAGCTTGTCCAATGTAATTAACTCACACGGAATTGAAAGTTCTAAACTTAGTTTTTGGCTTTCTTTTCTACTTGTTTTCCTATTAACCCCTGAAACATTTTTCACTGGTGAAAACTATAAATTTAAGAATGGTATTCTCAGAAAAAAAATCTCCTTATGTCAGGCCGGCAGATTGAGCCTGTTTTGGGGGATTCCTGGCAACTAGCGTACTACAAGCTAATTTTGATATTTTAGAACAGGGGGGGGTGTAGGCCCTCCCTATCTGCGCAGATATAAATTGCCCGAAATTCCTCTGGGGGAACATGTTCAAATGACGTCATCAAATGGCCGCCATTTTTTGTGTAATAATTGGTATTAAATTTAGTGCATGACAACAATCAAGGCTTATTTAAGGTTTTTAATTATGGTTTGTTGCATTCTCAGTTTGTAATACACACAAATAAAATGATACCAAAATAAGTACCAACATTAACCAGTAGGATCGTCATAAAGTGCGTGGGCCAGCAAAAAAGTGTGTATTTTCATATCCACACCACCCAATATTTGATAATTCAATGTTCGCTGAAATACAGCTTTTCATGTGCAAGTTTTGGCTCTAAATGATGGCAAACTAACAAGTTCTAGTATAGCAGAGTGTTTCGTGCGATATTCTGCTAAAATTTTCAAAAAGTACCGTATAATAATAGCGGCAATGACCCCCCCCCCCCCCCCCCTTGCCATGACTTTGAAGACGGTCATTCCCATTTTTCCCGGTTAAAATTGACCGGAGAGGGTGTCTCAACATTTGTCTTGAAGCTTTTTATGAATCTCTTTAGTATTTACTCTCCTAAGGAAGTTTCGTGGGTAGATGGTACAGGGGATGTGGTAACCTCGCAGAAGTGCTATAAAAAATACCTGGATTAACAATATTGGCTATCAACCATCCCTTAACTTCGTCTTACCGGGGGGTTGGGGTGGGTGTTACCACCCCCCGGTGATTTTTTGCTCCGGTGCGCTAAAATCCAAAGTTTGCGTAACAGCTCCCGGTAATCATTTTTCATCCTTTCCAGTCATTTTAGTGAAAAATTGCACGGTAGCACCTTCAAAACCGGGGTTTAGGTATGCCGTCAAAGTCGAAGTGGGGGGCGGGTGGTTGCCACCCAGGACTATTCTTATGGCATATTTTAAATTTGTAAATCATTATGCATAGCATGCCTAAAACTCTATGTTTATGTAAACTAGTCAACCTGCCATAATTTCAAGCTGAAAACCGCATGAAAATCCGTTTCCTCGCCATTTAGCGGCAAAATGTAATTTTCGCCTATTTTCTGTAAAATGCCAAGATTGCCGACTCGCAGACTTTGTGAGGTCATTGTGATGCCATACTAGTATATCTATCCACTATTTACAATAAGCATTGGTGGGTTATATAACAAATTCTTGGTAAAACCGTGTTACAAAAAAGGCTTTTAAGACGAGGGTTGTACCCATTCGACCTTTGATAGCACCCTAACACCCCGACGAAGGCAGCACCTTCACCATTGTTCTGCTAAAAATAACCAGGGGAGGACTTGTCTCCAACAATTAACTGAATCTTTGGGGGGGGGGGGAAAGATATGTTTTCACAACGCATTTGGCAAACCTAAGTACGTCCCATTGTGCGGGGAGGCCGTGGTAAATATAACTCCCCTCCCCCCAACCCTGACGACTAAGGGTCAATCTATCGCCAAGGCCGAGTAAACTTTCACTCTAAAACATTGGAAATGCTGTAAGGTTTAAACAATCCACCCTCTTTTGGAGTGTATTTAAGCAGAGATTCACTCTTTTTTGTGGAGTGAAATTTTTCACTCATTTTCTTTTAGAGAGTTCAGGGTGGCGGGATCTCTCGAAAAAAGCAAACCTTTTATGTAACATAGACCTAACCCCTAAAATAAGTCCTTTTGACTTTTTGCGCACTCCTCCCCAAAATGACTTTTTTACAAATGTCGCTAAAATATTCTCTATCTTAAAAAAAAATCAGCAAAAAGTGGAGTTTTGGTCGATTCCTTTTGTGCCATTTGATGTTGCCATCATCCACCCTCCCCCCATCGCGTGTGAACCTATAGCTATATTGGTGCAGTACCCGTCCCAACTAACGGCGGCATAAATTAGTATTCCCTTCAAAATAATGGAATATGGTCTTTAGTTAATTACAGACACAACAATTATCCGCTATTTTTTCTAAAATAGTATCCAGTAAACGTTAGATCCCTTTTCAAAGATTTAGCACCCTTGTTCAAGTGCTTTCATACCATCTATATCCTAACGTTTCTTCGGGGAATGACTATACTACCAACCTGACGAATCACCGCAAACTCAAAGAGGTAACATTATTCTACCATTGTTAGATCAGGAGCAACAAACAAAATTTTTTTCCCCTAAAAACACGGCAGGGGTCTGCTCTGTGCTTTTTGGAAAGTGTAAAAAAGCCAGTTAAGGACTTAGGGATAGCAAAAGAAGAAACCAGAAATCTACTAGCAAATCAAATCTGAAGAATAAACTTTAAATTGGAACTAAGGGATGTTAGTGGTATGGAGTAATAGAATAAAATGATGAGGGCAGCTTTGTTTGTTTGTAAGTTCGTGCATTGTTTTGATATTTTAAAAATATTAATTGTAAATTTTGTAACCGTACGTATTGTTCTGT
The DNA here is from genome assembly GCA_023653785.1 of Ophioderma brevispina. Taxonomy (NCBI): domain Eukaryota; kingdom Metazoa; phylum Echinodermata; class Ophiuroidea; order Amphilepidida; family Ophiodermatidae; genus Ophioderma; species Ophioderma brevispina. The sequence goes on along the minus strand of JAMKCH010045692.1, from coordinate 3,691 downwards.
CAGCATTGTAACATTCCTCTAACAGCTTCCCGACTCACTTCTGGGTAAAAAGAAGCAAAGGAGGTAATGTGCTTTGCATAAGAGCACAATACGTTGACCGATCCGGGATTTGAACCCACAGCCTTCAGAACATGAGTTGTCCGCCCGGGGTTGTCCATTCCATCCGCAGACAAGTTAACAAGGTGGCGAGGGTATACTTGTGTGACTTTTCTTTTGTTAACACACAAGTAGCAAAATTAGACACACAAGTCGTGACGGAATAAAGCAAAACATAAGAAATGGAGTCACACAAGTATACCTCAGTTAGCCTCACACCAGTGCCCCCAATCTGAATTATCTTAATCTGGATTTACACAAGAAATCTGTACGACTAGTAATAGTTCCTCAGGCTACCTTGGGGTGCTTTTACTTAAAGTCTGACTCAGAGATTTCTAAATATAATTTTTGAATATATTAATTAAAAATAATCAACTAGAACTAAAGATAGTCACCCAGAATGTTCAATTCCAAAGTTTGAGATGAATCGGAGTTTTCGTTTTGATGCTGTAAACATTTATGTGTATATAACAGTGCCATAGGATACTGTGTATAACAAAATTTCCGGATCCGGAATTTTTAAACAAAGATGTGATTTTCTATATGAAGGACTTCGATTTGAGCTTAGCTATTTCACACAGTAATTAGTATATATGGACAAGCAAAAAACATAATTTGTTTGAAAATTGAGGGCACCTTCATCGGGAAATCTCTGAGTCGGCCTTTAAAGATTACTTATAATAACTAAAAGCCTCTGACAAAAATGTAATAAAAGAAAGCTTTACTAAGTATTTGTCTTTGAATTATGTAAATCAACCAATTAAATATTTCTGTCTTAAACATAAAGAGTATGACTGATATACTAAAATACTGGAATACCGTGGTTTGGATCCTTTTCTTTAAATTTTGAAATGTATCAAAATTTCTTGTATCACTTTAAATTAAAAGAGAGATAGGCACCTCTCTTATGTGTACATACGCTCTCTTTACCTCTACCGTTTTTTGAAACTTGTATGTTGAAAGCGGATTTCAATTGTTAAAAACTGCCAGCAATAGCGTTCCCTGGGATTTTATTAGAGCGGGAGCAAGGACTTGGGTCAAACATCATCGTTCATGTCCCACCACTACATCTCAGCTTTGACACCTTTGGTAGTTAGTATGGACCCTCCACATCAATGCAAGGTAGTTAGTGGTGTCAAATTGTGGTGTCACTTTTTCAATAGGGGCCAATTTAAGTTTACACAGTGGTCAACTTTTAAATTACTCCAATCATTTTGAAATGTATACCATATTGTCTGTCTAGTCATAAGGATTCCAAAAATGTATAGTCTGTACCATCTATGACCATTGGTTTTAGAGTTATTGGGTAAAAATGGCTAAAAGTGCAAAAAAGGTCAATTACCATTTGTACAGGGGTCAAAATCAGAAGTTGCTCCAATTGTGGTAAAAAAAGAAACACATTGTTCATCTAGCTTAATGTGTCAAAATAAGGAATAGTTTGTAGCATCTGCAATGCGTAGTTACCATGCTATGGGACAAAATAGGTCATGGGTCAACATAATCCAATTGGCATTGACCTTCTTTGACCTTTATCTCGGCAAGTAAACATTTAACATAATCAAAACTATACTTTTTAGGAGTCCTCATTCCTCAACCAATAATTTTCAAGCATTCAAAATATAATCAGAGTAACTTTCAATGTTGACCCCTGTACAAATTAAGTTTGACCTTTTTCGCACTTTTAGACATTTTTACCCTATAACTCCAAAACCAATGGTCATAGATGGTACAAACTATACATTTTTGGAATCATTGTGACTAGACGGACAATATGGCATACATTTCAACGTGATTGGAGTAATTTAAAAGTTTGACCCCTGTGTAAACTTAAATTGGCCCCTATTGAAAAAGTGACACCACAATTTGACACCACTAACTACCTTGCATTGATGTAGAGGGTCCATACTAACTACTAAAGGTGTCAAACCTTAGATGTAGTCGGGCATGAACGAACTCCCTAAATAAGGACCCTATGATATTCTGCTCCTGCTCTATATGAGAAAGGCGCTTATTTAGGGACTGAGAAATAATTAAGTGTACTTTATGCACAGAATTGTATAACATAGGGGCTTTCAGAGCTTTAAACTGTTAACAGTTACCCATCCAACAGTTTAAAATGCACAGAATGTTGCCAAATAATCCTAAATTTCTTTTCATATCATATGGTTAATTTGTGCACTTTAAAAAACGGCTTTATTTGACGCTCTTTCATCATCTCATTTTCTTCTTCTGCAACAAAAGGCATCCTTGTTTACCAAAAGTTATGTGTGTTGTGATGTTTGTGTTCAGTTTTGTTTGTCTGGTATGTGTGCGAAATGCGTTCTGGATATCTTGTGCTTGTACATGTGCGAGCGTCTGTGCGTTTGCACATTCTTACAACGGTGTTTTTGGTATTAATTTTTACTCTTTCGCATTTATAGACATAACCACTATCATCCAACAATTTGAGATCAAAGAATAAAACATCTAAATTAGTGAAACATGCTTTATATTATTATTAAATCTGAAGACTGTAATGGCCTATATGTACATATGTTTGGCTAATGGTTATAAATACTAATAGATAACTTATGGACAAACTCTTCACTATTGTAAAAATAAGACATTTTTTTTTAAGTTATATAAAAAAATATTTGCATTATGTCTTAATGCGAAATTATGTAAAAGTAAATATGTTTCTATATTACTATAGAACAACCATTTTTTTTTATATTGGGCCGCCATAATCTTGAAAATGCTCTCTAGGAGGTCTTTAAAATATCTCGAGAATAACTCAAAATAAATAAATGTTGAACTAGAAATGTATCTTTCACAATTTTGGACCAAAATGTCCCCCTAGCAGCTGACGAATGAAGTCAGTCCTAAAGACAATGCTAAAACAGTCCATTTGGGGCACCATTTTGATGACGTCATTTGCATATGTTCCCCCACGGAATTTTTGGGCAATTTTATATCTGTGAGATAGTCACGATCCATACTTTCAAACAATAACCAAATTAGCTTGAGTACGATAGTTGCCATTCCGCCTTTTCTGAGGCACTTTTTGGCCATTCTCTCTTCACTATTGTAATGAACAATATGGACAGAGTAGTGATATAAGTGTTGCCTTTGTGTTAGTGAACATCATTATCTGAAAATTAATGTTAACAAATTCTCTTTATAACTGAGCCCTGGCATTTAAAAATGGCAGAGCTATTGTATTAAATCTTGTACGAGGAGTTTATGTGTTAATGTTTTCCCCCTCCCCCATAAACATGCTTAAATCCAGTGCTATAGAAAACCAAACAGAGGGAAGCATCGCACACGTACAACCAAGCCCAGCCGATCACCAAGGGTAAGCTATATTGCAAATGCTACGTAATAAGTCTGTTTCAATTAGCCCTTATTTAAACTTCACAGCCCTTCCCATTTGATTGATTTTAATGACCGCACATGGACCCATATTATTTGTCAAGTAGAAAGTTCCAACTGATAAGAGAGCACAAATCACAATATGCAATATGTTTGATTGGGTTGTTTTTTAATGAGTTTTTGGGGCACTGTACCATGCTTATCCATTGCTATAGAACCAAACATAGCATCCCACAGTAGTGAC
>JAMKCH010045691.1:0-21689 GCA_023653785.1 Ophioderma brevispina | reverse complement strand
CCTATTGGAAATAAGCTTTTTATGTTCATTAGAAAAAAAACATTACAGCTTTCGCCACAATATTTGGCCACTGGACAAATTGGCGTAAGACAATCTCCAAGTGAAACAAACTTTGGATATGTGGACATGCAGCCCAGGCAAAAATTAATGACCAATGTAACATCATTAAATGAAAGACTACTTCAGTAGACTTATACCGCTTTGCGGTATTACATGGTAATCCTGGGCCACAAGGGCTATAGAATGCAGTCGGGTTTTGACAGAGAATAATGTTGATCATTATTACAGTGAAAAAATAATTTAGGCTATAATAAAAAATGGTTATTTATGGTGCATAATGAAAGTTTATGATTTACTTGTTCAACTAGAGAATAGACCTTTAATGGCAAATACTGAAGAGTAGAAAAAGGTTTCAGATAGTGTTTTAAAGGGGATCGTTACAGTTGCCCCCCGCGCAAATTTGATGTCATAGCCTGGCAAATATGGAAAGTAATGGCACATGATCTGAGCTCTCATATGGAAAAAGGTAAATTAACTGTTCAAAAACCCTCCTGCTCAACAAAATTGTGGTGACAACATTTTAATGGAGAAACATAGGCCGAAATTCAGACCAAAGTTTAAAATTAGCCCAAGAAATGTGGTGTCCAAATTTTTATTAAAATTTGATGAATTCTGGGACTGCTTTCTGCCAGGAGGGACAAAGAAGATTGAAAATTATTGCCATGTCCAACTTTTTGTGAATTTTGCCTGGAATCTGCTCCAATTGTGCATATATATAGGATAATAGTTCATAGTAAATTTGTACGATTAGAGAATAAAAGTATGATTTGGGATAACCGGTACGCTCTTTACGGACGAATTGAAACCAAGACGTACAATTATTTTAAGTGAAGAACGAGACTGGAGGCGGATTTTCTACGCAACAATAATTAGTGTCTGTAGTCAGGTGAAGTTTGCGCACAAAGCCCCGAAGGATGGAAAAGGAGTACCGATTTTGTAGCGATAGATTCAGTTGGTTAATTAGGACCTAAGCCATAATTTTTGGAGGGTGTGCAAAATTTTGTGCAGTGTCTGCAACACAGACAGAAATTACACAGGGGTCTATGTTGAATCTGCACCACGATATGAATATTTGCTTGTATATGATCAGAATCAAACTGAAATTTGGAAAAAACTTTTCTTGTGGATATCTAAGGACCATAAAAAAAATAAACAGGTGCTTGGATCACAAAATTCCCACTTTAAAAAAGGTGTGTATCTATGTTCATATCAAAACATTTTATTACTCTGAAAGTGGATAAGCTATAAACACATTTAAACTTTGATTACTGATGCGAATCATTAAAGCAAAAAAAAACATGTAGAATACTTTATGCCAAATGGAATTCCCAAACGGACCGTGACAGGGGTTGATTTATGTTACGGCTACGTGCGAATGCCCCTTTATTTAAGCCCAATTTACACGGAGACATTTGAATTGACTGTCATAAATTGTGATTTAATAACTGCGCCCTGGTTCCAATTTACACGAGGACTTTTGGTCCTGGCACGTTGACCTCATTTGACCCAGGGCTAACCCAATTTGGAATGCCATTTGCATATAACACAAAATGTGAATTTCTACAGGGATTTCTACAAGATGTGGTATTGATGAGCTAGAAACCCACGTTTCAGGTATTAAATATGACACATCGTTATAATTTAGGATGGAAACTCTGAATTTGCTAATATAACAATGGCTCCTACAGTAGCTAGGAGTTGAAAATTCTTGCTTTGATCACTATAACATTCCCTTGACTGCATACAAACACACTGAAACAGGACAAAAAAATATTCTGTAGCTTGTTGAAATAATCCTTAATTTTAAATGCCACAACACTTCTTCCTCAAGATACAACTCTACCAGTTTATAAATTGTACTGATTTCTTGGCCATTTTAAACACAAAGTGTGATCTGTATACTGGAGACCTCCATGGTCTTCAGACCTATCCAGGGGCAAACATTTTGAACCCCCTGATTGGTCAAACCTTGTGTAACTGCCTCCAAAGCCATCAACATGCCAAGGCGGTAAGGTATGGGTTCCTATGGGGGTTGACTATGGCTGGGAAAAACTAGAGCCGTGCTCTATTTCACATTGCAATATGGAAGGTGCAGTAAAATTGGGGAAAGTGACCAATTTACACGGAGACATTTTAGGACGTTCCTACATTCCTTTCATATTGAACAGAAAAAGTCTCCGTGTAAATTGGCCTTTATGAGGTTTCGCATGATAAAAGTTGTTCTATATTTTTGACAGTTGGAAAAATTTCAAACATGCCTTGGGGACTTACATTTGGAGATCTAGGCATTAATTGATATTGATAAATGAGACGATTTGGGGGCCTTGGGACATATGTCTGTTATAGATGGAGTATTGTGGATTGTTATGTTCAGGAAAATTGGATGAGCAACAAAATGTTGACTGAATTAAACAGGGGGTAGGGCCATTCCTACCTAACAGCAACAGCATATTCAAAACAGCATCAACATCAGGGTTTGCCTTAGTCTGTCAAAGACTTAACAGTAGGAGGGCGCTCTTACGAATCGAACGGTTACCACACCAGGACTTGACTAAAGACTAGGCCTGGTCACGGATATATTTTAAATCTAACGACCGTTATTGGAAATTACACATTTTGGGGTAGCGGGTTAAACACTAAACCCCGGACGGATTTAAAACCAATAAATTTTTACTTAATTTATCATGATATTACTAGATCTTTTGAACAAAGGTTTAAGAGATGATTTGTTTTAATGTCACTGGGACCGAGATGCCATAGTAAATGACGTAGCAGTTCCACCAAATTACGTTTGAAATCCCCTATGCCCAATCGAGCAGATCGGTCCTACCCCCCCCTGGACATTAAACAGGAGTTTATGAGGTAAGCACATTAAAATAAACATCCAACAACCATGCGGCATGGTACAAAAACATTAGCCAGGTGGGGGTAACAAAGGTTTACACAGGGGAACAATTGTAAATTGATTTCAATCATGTTGAAAAGTATACCACATTATCTGTCTGTTACTAACTCATATCCTAAAGTTTTGGAGTAAGGCTAAAAATAGCAAAAATCAATAAAAAGGGGTAATTTTCAGTTGTACAGGGTCAAAATTCAAAGTTGCTCTGATTGATAAAATATGGTGCATATTATTGGTGGAGCTCATAGGATAAAATAAGCCATAGTTTTGGACTGTCTACAATGCTTACTTACCAATGTGGGGGGGGCAAACAAAGGTCTTACGTCATTGTATTCAAAAGGCTTGACCTGTTTTCTCCATAATTTGGTACCAGTAAGCATTCAAACACTCAAAACTATTCCTTATTTTAATCCTGTGAGCATTCATCAATCATTTTGCCACTTTTTAATCAACTTGAGCCAACTTTAAAAATTGACCCTGTACAACTGACTAGTTTTACACCTTTTGACCTGTTTTGCTGTTTTTTTTTAAACCACTTAAACTCCAAAAAACTTTGGGTTGTAGTAGATACAAAACTATGACCTAGGACCTTTTTCTGAACCCTTATGGTAAGACACATGATGTGGCATACTTTCAACATGACGGGATCATTTTAAAATTTTGACCCTGGTAGGCCTGATTGGTCTCCTACCTAATATTAGCTACCATTCCAGAAATGCTATCATGCTTTTTGTGTAGAGGATAGTTGTAATGCGGCTGAATTAATAATAAGTATCGATTTTGTCCCCTTTCAGGATACCATTTTGGCTAAAATTTCCGGATGGCTTACGGACTATGATAATTCACCTGGTCCACCGGTTCCCACTGAGAAAAAGGGTCCGGCCCAATAAACCAGCAGATGTTAGGCAAAAATGTGTTGTACACATTAAAATTTGTTTCTGTCAAATATTGTAACCTTCGCTATTATGTCACTAGTGTCAATGTATTCCACTCCAAGTATCATGCCAAAAACCTGCGTCTGCTCTTACAAAATGCTATGCTTATGAAATTATGGGATTGTTTATGACAAACCTAGACAAAGTGCTCAGTTGTAGTGAAAAAATAATTATATCAATTTAAATTTTAAATATGTTGTTATTAAAGCTTTATTCTTCAATTTGCTCTCAATTGACGGAACGACATTAATCTCGGCCTTTGCAGAATATGGATATATTTTACAAAATATTTTTAAATAGTGTTAAAATATTTACAGTGATAGATTGATAGATTGATTGATGATTGATGATGTTATTTGTTTGTTGAATCGGGAGTAAGTGGTATTAGGCCTATTACAAACAAGATTTGAGTGCCGTGTGTTATTTATGGTCCAATATTGTGTGGACAAAATGGTGTCCAGGGGGTCTTCGGTGTTTGAAAAAGGATAGTAGACTAGTAGGATATGTAATGAAACCTAAAATATAATATCAAAATCAACCAATAGTGAATATGGTGCAGGATTGAACTTTTGCCAATTAGTGGCAACTTACATTGGGATTGCTTTGAGATCATACACATTAATGTGAGTCATCGATAACTTATTCCACGAAGTTAGCGGACAATTAAAGGATAGGTTAGGGAAATAGAATCTCCAGCCTTCAGTGCAAGGACGTTGCAAAGACACCAAAAGGCAGTGACGCTAGACGGGGGCATGGGGCATAACAGGGGTCACTTGTCAGAGGGGAAAAATTCCTGGTTTTTTTGAGTCAGATTTTCCCGGGTGGAAGTGTTTTGGGGACAGATTTCCTGGTTGGAGGTGAAAAAAGGGCTGATTTAGCATGACTTGAAAGTCCCCAAAACAATCATGATTTAAAAAAGTAGGGTGATTAGATATAACAGATAGTGGTGCGATGCAAGTAATCTCAATACCCAGTCTTCAGTTTGTGATATTAATGAGCTCATTCATATTTGTCTGATTGGCCCCATTACATACAAAGGTTACTTCCCACCAGTTCCCAATGTTCAAATTTTAATAAAAAAATAGTATATGGGTAGTGGTGCTAGCACGGAATATAAATGGGTTCTGTGTCATCATTATTTGTGCATAGTAATGAAGCTCATCAGATTTGCTCTCTGCCAGGGGATCTTGACGAGTTATGTTTAAGTGCAACTATATTTTAGCTGTGCCCGTGACCGAGCTGTCGAAGTCTGGAAGGTTCAGCTGCACCAATTTTAAGAAGACAATGGCAATTATACAAGATAGATTACGCCACAGGGAATCCACAAAGGTCTTGCCGTTTTCACATGTGCTCATTACAGATCATTCATGAAGCAATATTTGTGTCGCATGGCCAAAAAAGGATTGCCAACATGCAAATGTAACATGTTAAATAAAAAAGATGTGAAGACCAAAATGTTTTGCAAAATTTAAACAAAATAGTAAGAATATGTATGCTTTTTTGCAGAATATCTCTCTTCAAAAAGATAACTTCAGTGTCAAAAATTAAAGGGCATCATGGCCGCCACCTCGTCAAATTCTACAAAAGAGGGGAAGAGTTACTTTTGCGGTTCTTGATAAAAAAGGTCCGTCCCAGAAAAATTAGAAACAAAGAACTTTTCTGATCCATCTCTTAAATGAAGTCAATTATTTTGCAATCCAACCCATATCGGCTTCTGGTAGTAAAGTACCCAAGAAATATATTCTGCCATGTAATGTTCTTAAGTCAGTCATAGACAAGTTCGAACCACATGTCCAGGAGACTAGTTCAAGTGTTACCATAAAAACAATACGGTTCCTACTTTAAATAATTGTCAAGATAAAAGAATTGACCGCGTTCTATACACTATTTTTTTTTCAGCTGAGAATCCAGGTGCACATATACGGATACATCTCTTAAATTACAATGAATGACGGAGATGGATGGATGCGGGATGCGAAAGCTCGCTGCCGGTGACAAGGGGCTCCCTGTGTGTATGCCCCATGTCTGCGCCCAGACCCTCTCCCCTTCCCCTACGCACTGTGTCCAAATCCTGTTATCCACAAAAACTAGATGGAAAGATGATTGCTGTGAGGTCATCGCTTGTCATGAGCCAAAACAACCGTAAGTGTAATTGAAATATAGGCATTTGGATTATACATGTATGGGATGGCCGAATCCAAGGGAATTAGGAAGACTATTAGGGATAAAGTGTATGGGAACAAAGGTCAATGAAGTCACCAAGGTACATGATGGACCAAACAATAACATCTTCTCAACACTATCCCAGGACCTATTTGTGGTGGCATTCCATGTTGGGACCTTAAAAAAAGCAAGCGAGTGACCAGGTCATCAGCAGTGTGGGCAATGGAACGTCTGCATACCCATAGACAACTTTGCAGTGTACAGAGGAGTAGTGGATATGGTCCACCAGGATGTCTCTATTAAAAACCCTTATTTCCTAATTATAATTAGCCAAGGTATTTTAGCAATGTGTTTTATTCTGCTTCATTGAAAGGAGTCGGGGGTTTAGGTTTATTTATTGTTGATTCCAGCACAAGTTAACGGGAGAGTTCGCGAGTCTATTTGTTGTAACATTATTACCATCCTGCACCTTACAATAGGCTTCATTATACAGTACGCAATCACCACGGATGAAAAGCGAACGCCAACATGCAAAATTTACACTGATGTTATGATCTTTGACTCACCAAAGCCTGTGTTAAATGAACGGAAACGGCTTGAGAGTCCTTATAAAAGGCCACTTGCGAATGGACAATCAGAATAAATGGGTCAATTGTTTAGAAATTGTTTTATGATAGGGTTCGTTAGAAGAAACCCTTGAACACTTAGCAATGCGTATTGCCAGGAAGTTAAAATGGTGGAACACGGTGCTGCTACTCACAGTTTGTTGTTCGTAATGAAATTTGCCATAAAAAAAACACTTTTTCTGTGTTTGCATAATTATGACCTGTATAATATTTTCAAAGTCTTAAGTTGTAGTGTTCCTAGGCTTGCAACGACATGTCGTTACTTATGCAATGGTTGAGGGTTAGTCTAAATTTAACATTTCACATTGGTAAAATCCTATTGTGCTGCTTGCCAAGGTCAGTCATAATGTGGCAAAGTATTAATTGAAAATGCCAAAAGATGGCGCTGCGTATGAGAATAAATCTGTACAAACAATCGTGTGAGAATATTTAATTCATTCATTGTTCACTAGATTATCCTTAAGAAAACTTATTTCACAAACACCTGGAGTTGATTTCGATCTTGAGGTTTTGTGTAGAGCAATTGTTTTAGTTTCCCACGGTTCCATAGACCTGTGCTGTAATTGCTACGATGAATTTGTGCGTAGATAGTTAACATAGATTACTAAGGCTAACGGTTCAGACGATATAAAAATCTCAAACTTTGTTAGGTAAGTCGTGGGGGGATGAGGTGTGGAATCACAAAATGCCCATTTAATGAGAAAGACAAGTGTGTTTTAACATGGATTAACAACAATATTAAATATGACCCTTGGGCCGTTAAGTACATGAAGTGGTCCAGTAGAAATTATGCGCTGGTAGCATATGGAGCCAGAAGGCAATCAATGTGACTATTCAGAAAATACAAGTCAGAAGGAAATATGTATTGAACTAGGGACGGCAAATATTTTGTCCTATCACAGGAAAATAAACATTATGTACCCTATGTGAACTTATATTGCTCAAAGCACATTTCTTACTTCAACATGTTTATTTATTTCCGCAGGCAAGCACAAATGTTGTCCGGACATCTCTGTCTTTGACATTCAATAACGACGTACTATTGGTTTTTACTCCTCTGCCAACCACGACCTGGTGGGAATCAGGGATGGATAAAACATATACTACAAGATCAATATGATACCGAAAACTTGGGACATGAAATTGGCGGGTCAATGCGCAAAAGTGGAGTTCCCGATAAAAGTTATCTGTCACGTTTTTGCACTAACCATTTCTGGAGTTGAAAATTACTACCAGTAGGAGAGAGGGATGGGAGCTAAACAGCATTTTGACACAGACAGCATTTATGCAAACCTCATGTACAAGACGAGATAACCTAATCCTTGGTCATTGTAGAGTAATAGGACTTCCCCATTCAACAGTTCTATTACTATAGCCACAGCTTCTGGATGATGTAATTGCTATCATACATAAGGGCGAAGAAATTGAGCTTTTTGCAATTTGAGCAATATTTCCAAGTAAGAATTTTGACTGCTTCCTACACCATCAACCACAGAGACAAAAGTTCCTCATACACGCCACTTAAACATATTTTTATACTTGTCGGTTTGTTCAAAAACATTAAGAAAAGAATAATAACAATCATAGATCGCATGATATAAGTACCATTCATTCATAAAAATATTGGACCATGTGAAGAAAGAAAAACAACAGTAAGGCGTAATAAAAAATGTTTAGTTTCCCTCGCACACTTTTTGAACTGCTTCGTCTTTCTCTTTTAGCATTTCAAGTCATAACGGTAGTAAAGTGATATGCTTCAGAAATAAAATGTTTTCTAGAGGTTTGCTAAATGTACAAGAAGCACCTTTTAACAGGTCTTTGATAATTAGCAGGGTCTATCGGACAGGCTTTTTCAGCGTACACTTGCACGCAATGATGTAATATATAATATATAGGGATTTTCCTCTCATTTTTACTTATTTTCAGATCAAAAACAAGGCTGAACTCGTTATCACGCCGGTGGGTAATGGTAATAATATATGTCCCCCGCCGAAGTGGCGATTGCAAGAACAGGCAATAAAGACACCGACAACACCCCACAACTACCCGACACCACACCGCATTCCCAACACCTGCAAAAAACCCCCCCACGCACGAACAACAACCCCAACCCCCCAACACGCACCCAACACCCCGCAAAACAAACGCCCCCCCGGCCCCACACCCAAAACTCCCAAACACCCCACCCCCTTCAAACACGCTGAACCCACCACACCCCCTCCTCTTAACACCCCTTCAACACCCAAACTCTCCGCAACACCCCACACACCCCAACCCCGTAACACGCTTGACCCCTTCTAACAATACCCCGCACAAAACGACCACTCCCCTCTTACAACCACCCACAAACACCTACCGCCATCCCCAACAATCTACACCCCCTCACAACACTTAGCCCTCCCAGCACCCCACAACACAACCCCTCACATAACACGTGCAACCACACCACCCCCTCCCCAACACACTGAAACACAACACCCACTCGCCAAAAACCAGCCACACCACACCCCCTCCCCAACACCCTGTCCACACGCACCCCATGCCAAACCCGCAACATAACCCCTCCCCAACACACACCCCCTCCTATGGCATAGTATTCTCAGGTAAAACCTAGTGAAGGAATTTTGCCATCCTAGTACCGTTTCAGAGATACAGCAATTACGCATATTTAATTTCGCTCATTTGCATACCTACAGCGGCATATCACATACTTTCAAAATTGCCAAAAAAGTGTAGGCCCATGATAGGCGTCATGCCAGCACCAGGAATTTGAGTATCAATGTCAGTGTAAAAAATATAGCAATTACGCTGATTTTTGAATATATTAGCTCCTTGCATACTCAATTGCCAAAATAGCCCAAAATCTAATCAGTACAAGAACTCTTCAGGCATGCCTCCCTTCCACCAAGGTAACATTATACGCCTTACAGAAACTGCCAGAAACTTGACACAGGCCTGCAGCAGAATTTCATAAATTATGCAAATTAGTTACTTAATTCGCATATTTACGCCCAAAATCTAATCAGGTCGAGAATCATCAACCCGCTTATTTCACAAAGTTAATCAGTGTTGCCCTATGGAACTCCAGTCTCAACAATGTACAACATGGGTAACAGTTATGGGTTAACATTATGGGTTAAACATTTTTATCACATACGAACGAACGGACGAACGGACGCTGCTCATTTCATGTCCCCGTTCCGAACTCGTTCGGCGGGGACAAATAAAAGGCCCTCCTTCTTTTTCAAAACCCAGATACCAAACATGTTTTTATTTAACCTAATTAAATGCATTCAGTGAGTTTTGCTGTGATATGGTTCAGGAAAACCTGAAAAAAAAAAAAAATCAGACCCCCCCCCCAAAACCCAGCTCTATTTTTCTGCTATAAGGCTCACATGCTCAAAGATCACAGTTAGGCTAGGATGGGCTAGGCAGGGCATCATGGTGTTACTCTAGAAGGGCTACAACTAGAGATGTTGAAAAATTAGTACATGTATATAGTTCGTCTATTTTCCCGTGAGGGATGAAGGAACGATGGATTGAGGGGAAGGAGAAAAGTCGGAAATCCTGGCGGTCTTGAGACTGACCATCCTTCAACGGTGGCGCTGTACGGCCAGCAACTTAATGCCCATATGTGTCTTCGTTTGATGATGAAATCGCATAATCTGGAACTTATTGCATTTTCACTCATTGATTGGCATTTCTGATTTTTTAGGATTAAAACAAATATACATGTGTATACAGGGAAATGGTGCACGTACTTACACCTTTAGTATGGCTACATGCAGCAGAGTGAGGGCTTGTAGTTTTGAAGCCAATGCGGTTTCCCTTAACCAACGCAGTATTGTATGGTCTCAATGTAGGCTGCCACAGCTGAGAAGGCATATGAAGTCACAATCAATTGTCATCAGAAGATGGATAACAGAGGCAATAACTGACTACAGCATTTAACTAATATGTCAATGTCTGTCAACTTCATCCCATATGTCCACACATCCAGCTACCATCATTAAAGGCTACAACGAGAGATTTCACATAAGTACTGATTTTTTGCCCTGAACTGTTAACGCGTTCCATCAAAAATATCCCATCTAAAAAGATTTAAGCTGAGAAATTTTCTTTGGACAAAAATTGTGAAATTTCTAATTCGTATAGGAGCAATTATCAAAGACATTTCTATGCCAAATACAAGGCAACGAGAGCTATTGAGTGTCTAATCCATATGAAATAACTATTATGACACAATATCTGGAGTCTCAAACTCTCTCGTTGCAACTGGTTAAAAATGGTATGGTAATTAGCAGGGGGTCACAGATTTACAAAGCCAATGAGGCCTACTTTTGTGTCTCTTTCACTCCATTTAAATAGTATTGTATAAATTTGTTTTTTGTACTAAACATTGAGTGAGAAAATAAGATTGAACGGGAATGACCCTCTTTGAAAATACAATAATCTCTCCCTTTCAAAATGGAATTGTAAGGAAGGGGTCAACAAATGGACTTCTCCATTCTGGGATTATGAAAGCTATGAACAAAAATGTCTCAAAATGTAATCGATTCTGGTGATTAGATATTTGGTCAAATTTGTAATAGATATTTTGGGAGATATCTCCATGTGAGGAGGTAACATCATATGAAAATTGGGTAACCTACCTTTACATGTCCAACATTTCAAGCTTAAAGAGCCAATTTTATTAACAAGCGGACCTCCGGCCGCCTGTCTGTTTATGATGAGTTCTTCTTTGTTATATCATGCGGTGCAGCGCATGATATATTGTCTTCTCCGCTTTTTATCTTCTTCTTTCTTCTTGTTTGTACCTTGCCTTCAAATGCTACTAGTGCCAGACGCTTGGTCAGATGTAACGAGAATTGTCACAAGAACACCTGACCCAAGGTTCATATACGGTGGTAACAGTTTGACCATAGGGGTCACGTAGGGTCAATAGAGGTCATTGTCGCGCTTAACACCCGTTTCCCTACTTCTCCCACAATTCGCTGTGCTATTGCCATTCGGTCACAATGATTGCCAGATGCCTGGCCTTATGGCTGTTCACAGATTTTCAATCCAAAGTATTTAGGGTCAAAAAAGGGGCAGTCTCTCTCTACCCCTCTTAATATTTCAAAATGCGACTAGTGTTACACAGTTTGGGATTGACTGAACCAGACTTTGTTAGAATAACCCTTGACCTAAGTGCCATACAGGATGTTCACAGATTGGGGTCAACGGTCATACAGGGGTCATACAGGTCAATTCGCTCTTACCCTCCTTTTTGCGTTTCTACACAAACCAATGGACTATAATTCACTAGACTTTGCAGAAGAACCGCGCGACCCAAGGCTCACATTGGTGGCAGCAGATTTCGAATACATAGTCATTCAGGGCTCAAACCAGGGGCAATCTCTCTAACCCCCTCAATTTCAATGCAGCTTCGGTAACCGATCCCGCTACTGCCAGCGTCCAGCCCTATTCGTGCACAGCGATTTTGAGTCAACTGGCCCCAGTACAAACTCGCCCAAGTACTGGTCCCCGAACTCGCCGCCCAGTTATCAATCACCCACAGTCACACTGGCCACCGCTCAGGTAGTACAACTCCGCCCAACGGATATCGTAATACAAACTGGCCGCTCAAGTCAGAAGAACTGCTGACCCACCCGTAGAATGTGTACATAGATGGGGTCAAAAGTGCCTGGACGGCGCAAGTAGTCACCGCATGATATACTCGTGCTTTCTAAATCCCAATCGATGCCTAGTTTCTGTCTTTCTGGCAACACTCAAACTGCGTCTAGCTCATCCTGGGTTACGTTTTCTGACCAGACTAACATCAAATGACCGCTGAGTCGTCCGATTTATTCCACATCATTGACCTGTCTGACCTTTGACCTGGCCACGGCGTCAAATAATGTAAATTAATGTTACAAATTATCTTCTTCTACACATTACGTACGCCGAATCACCTAACTGTTCAGATGGAACCACTGACACGTTCTTCATAAGGGTGTTCAGGGATAAAGAGTCAAAGGTCCATTAAGGGGGTCATTTCCCCCGTTTGAAAAAAAAGCAAAATTGTGAAAAATATTCAACAAATCGCTGTCCTTACAAATTACATAACAGAATGACGTCATAGAGCACATGTATTGTACCAGGCAGGGTCTTCGGGTTGTCCATAGTTTTCAGGATCGAAGGTCATTAAGGGGTCACTCTCCGGTCAAAAACCAAAAATATTCCAAAATATTTTCAAACTTTTATTCAAAACCAAAACATAGTGCAGTGACTTAAATTTCAGTTTGCATTCAATGTTACCGCGGGTGTAGCAAGTGGTATTTTTTATTTGGAGGTCAAAGGTCATTTAAGGTCACTTTCCCCGTTTTTTAAGGGTCAATATTTCAAGAATTTTTAAAAAGTCATTGAAAACTTTGTAAAACAAAAAAATTTTTTATTTGCATTGAAACCATGCATTTTTGTTGTGTACACCAGGTTTTTTTATACCAGGATCAAAGGTCATTAAGGGGGTCAAATGTTCAATTTTGCCAAAAAATGCTAAAAAGAACAAATTGGATTTATCTCAGCCTATAGAGACAGATAAAGCCGTATTACTATACAACAGCGGGGTGATGTAACATTGATAGTAGAAGAGGTCTATGATGGTCTCGACCCCAAAGGTCCAAGTTCAAGTCAAACATGTCAACATTTAACAACAAGCCTCCGTGAAAACTGAAATTTGACAGGAATAATCCTCCGGATATCGTAAATACATAAACATTACAGTTTACCCTTTCTTGAGAGGACCCAGGGTCATGTTATAGAGGTGGCCAAAGGTCAAATCCTGACATGCTTGGATTTAGTTGAATGAACGCCACTTTTCTTTCAACACTTCAACTTCGTCTAGCTCAGTCATTGTTTTGACGTATTGTGATCAGACTTACATCAAATGACGCTGACTTGGACCAAGTGATGTCACATACATTGACCCCTGTCTGACCTTGACCTGGCCACAGGCGTCAATATGTAACTTTTAATGATGTTACAACTTATGTCTTCTACAGCATTACGCCGATCTCACCTAACTGGTTCATAGGAACCACTGACACTTGCTTCATATAGGGGTTTCAGGGTAGATGACAAAGGTCATTAAGGGGGTCATTTCTGGTTTGAAAGCCAAAATTTTGTGAAAAATATTCTAAAAATCGCTGTCCTTAAAATTAGGTACGTAACAGAGTGTCGTCATTAGAGCACATGTATTGTTACCAGGCAGGGTCTTCGGGTTGTCCAGAAACAGTTTTCATCATGATCAAGGCCAAAAATATTCTAAAATATTCAAAACATTTTTATTCAAACAAACATAGTACAGTGACTTAACGTTCAGATTTTGGCATTCATGTTCCTGGTGTCTGCAAGAAGGTGTTTTTTTTAATTTTGGAGGTCAAAGGTATTTAATGGTCATTTCCGGTTTTAAGGTGAATAATTTCAAGATTTTTATCTCCAGAACTTACCGTAGTAGAATTTTTTAATTCATTAGGAACAATGCATTTTTGTTGTGGTACACAGGTTTTTTTTTAATACCCGGAATCAAAGGTCATAATGTGGGTCAAAGGTCAATTTTGCCAAAAAATGCTAAAAAACAAGACAAATGGTTATATCTCAGCCTATAAAAGACAGATAAAGACCATTATGCTGCGTGATTAACATAATGGTAGGAGAGGTCTATGATAGTCTCGAACCCAAAGGTCAAAGTTCAAAGTCAAAGGTCAAAATCTACAAACAAGCTCCGATTTGAGCGAAATTTGTCAGGAATGATCATTATGAGATTCTAAACATGTTAAAATATTTGAGAATTACAGGTCGTTAAGTGTCATTTAGGGGGTCACTTCCGGTCTGAGTCAAAAAAATAAATTAAAAAATAATGAATCGTGATTCATGACTGAAAATGTCGCATAAAATCCTATGACATCTAAACATGAAGTTACAGGGGTCAGGGTCAAGTCACCTCAAGGGGTCCTTAAGGGGATCACCATCCATTCCCAATAAATTCTTGTAAATTAGATCTGTTTCCAGGTCTAGTTCTTCTTTCTTTTGGCAACACTTCAAATGCGTCTAGCTCAGTCATGGTTTGACGTATTTGACAGACTTGCTTCAAATGAACGGCTGAGTCATCCCTTCATGTCCACATGAATTGGACCCCTTGTCTGACCTTTGACCTGGCCACGGGCCTCAAATATGTAATTAATTATCAACAAATATCTTTTTACAGGATTAAACGATATCAACTAATAACCAGACTTCTTCAGAATAACCACTGACCCTTGCCTCTAAGAGTGTTCAGGATAGGAGTCAAAGGTCATTTAAAGGGGTCATTTCCGGTCTGAAAGCGAAAAAAAATGTGAAAACATATCAAAAATCGCTGTCCTTACCAAGAACACAGCAGAGTGAAGTCATTAGAGCACATGTATTGATACGAGGCAGGGTCTTCGTGTTGTCCACAGTTTTGGGACCAAAGTCATTAAGGGGTCACTTCCGGTCAAAACCCAAAATATGCAAACATCTTTATCTCAAACTTCACAACATAGTAGAGTGAACTAACCTTAAGATATGCACTTTGTGTGGTTACCCACGTATGCAAGGTATTTTTGTTTTGGGGGTCCATACGTGTAGTTATTTTTTTTTTACAGGTCAATTCCGGTTTTAAGCAAAATAGAATTCAAGATGTTTTTATCTTCAAGAATAGCCGAGCGAATTTTTCTTTTACACTGAGACAATTGCTTTTGGTGTGGCTATAGGAGGGTGTTGATATCGAGGTCAAAGGTCATTAAGGGGGGCAACTGGTCAAATGCTGTCACACAAAATTCTAAAATAAGACCAAAATTGGCTAGATCTCGCCTAGAGAAGACAGATAAAGGCCGTCTATTGCTGCAGTGATGTAACATTAATGGTAAAGAGGTTGTGATAGTCTCGACCCCAAAGGTCAAAGTCAAGGTCAAAGGTCAAACATTACAAAACAACCTCGAATTGAGCTGAAATGTCAGGGAATAATCCTCGTGGCATCATAATACAAAACAAGTACAGTTGACCCCATCCGTGCCCGAGGTTTCATGTTACAGAGGTGAAAAGGTCAAATCCCTGAAATGCTTGGATTGAGTGAAATCAAATATTGATCCTTGTAAGTTGTTAACACATAAAACTACAGATGAATGACATTTGTGACATATTGGTGAAGTTACAGGTCAAAGGTCAAGTCCCCTCAAGGGGCATTAAAGGGTCCACCACTCCTTCCCAATAAGGCCATCTTGTAAAATTCGAGAATGTTCCAGGTCTGTCTTATTGGGTACTTGATGAACTTATCCCTAAAGAGTATGCTAGAATACCTGCACCCAAATATGCAAATATCTGATTATGGATGATATTTAGATTTTCTGATTAAGGAATCAGTGATAGTGCCCTTAAAACCAGTGCTGATTTTTTATGATTTTGGGTCAATTTTAAAAAAAAAAACACTTTTGTAAAAGTATCACTATTGCTGACCCCCCCTCAGTATGGCAAAAAGATCCACATTTTGTAAAAAAGGGCTTTTTGACAAAATCCCCCAAGTTTGGGCCTGAAAACTACAATAATAGTTTAAATTTTTTAAAATACAAGTGAGAGTGTATGTTATTCCTTCCCTATTTTATATATTAAAGCTATAATAACTTCTGAACTTCATTCTCAGGACTTTCCAAGAGGTGTACAAGTACATGGACATATCATAATGGATATACACGGCCTACGCCGACAGACACCTACTATTACAGATACGTGTCAGCATTCCCGATACCATGGAAACAAGATGGCCTAATACGCTGCCATCATCAGACACATTTGTTGTAACAACTGTTGAAAATGAACGTAGGTGGTTTCAATTTATATTAATAAGTGATCATGTATCTAAAAAAGTGAAACTATTTAACTCTTTTTTCCTTGGTGCATTGCATTTTGATATTTTGTTTACATGATAGAAAAGCTTGAAACAATTAAAAATAAGGATGCAAATTTTAACAAAATAACAAAAGAATATACAGAAATATAATAAGATAATAATAAAAACACAACAACAATTTTTAAAAACAAAACATAAATTTAAGCAGTGGCAGCACCTGGGGGGGGGTTGCAAGGGGATGTTGGTGTCCCAATATTTCTTACCACCGTTGCCCCCTGCCCCAAAATATTAGCAAGATTAGATGTCTTTTTTTTTAAATTAAAATAATAAGCTTCCAAAGAGTAAAGGGCTTGGCAAATAAGTCAAAACCGACAAGTTTTTAAAAGGGTTACTGCCCAGGGGGCACTCAACTTTTTTCATGTAGGGATGCGCGGCCCCGATTTCCGAACTGGGGGGCTTGTGAACCTGATTTTGTCTCCGAAAGTAGGGGCTTGGAAACTAATTTTGCAAAATTTGCAGGCTTGGGAGCTGAAATTTGGCTAAAATTCAGCTTCTGAGTTAAAAATTTTTTTGAAAAGGAGACCTTAAGAACTGAATTATGCTTGAAATGGGGGTCTTGGGAACTGCTGGAGAGACGTGAAATGAGGGTTTAAGGGCCGCACATTACCCGTACCTCTTTCCAATGTCAGTGCACCCCCAGGGGTTACCCCCAAGATCAGAAAAACAACGCTACCCATCTTTCCCCAAAAATAATTTCACTTACTGTATTTAATCCTCTAAAAGTATGGACTCTGGTGCCACCACGATTTAAAAGGTGGGCTAACCCAAATGGACAGCGTGACCTCTTGTGCCTAGTGTGTATATAAAGTATAGGGGCTTCACTAGTTAGCATCGCTGCTGCAACAGTTATGCTCAAATTCAACAGAACTTTTACAGATCTAGGAAATGTTTTCTTTCTTCATGGTTGTAAATTTTAAAATAAAATGTCATTCGGAAGATATGCGGTGCTTTTCATTTATGAGACCATGTCTCGGATCATATCAGAACTATCCTTCTTAAAATACCTGTGCACAGCGAATGGTAAATTCACTCTAACATTTTGTCTGAGTACGGCCAGAGGACGATAATATTCATGAGCCGTAATAGAAAAAAGGATTTGACTTATGTACTTGGATCTTTCTGTCAATCAAGCCCATGCTTTCCTTATATGGTATGCCAAACAAAAGGATCGATTGGAGCTGGGAAGGTATGACGGTGATGTTATATGAATGACTTCTGATGGCCAAAATACACCGCTCAACCCAAGTTACTGCATGTTAGGGCAGCGTGTTTCTCCAGTGTGGCAGTTAACTCGGCCGTTCATTCACTGAGGCATGTCACGTGGCTAAAATTAGCATACGGTAACAGGTAGGCTGGGTTAGGGACACTATAATCCAGTTTAGTGTGGTAAAAGGTCGTGGCGTATTTGCCGTGGAGATAACTGCACGATGTACTGTTCTATTTGCCATGTGAGATACTTTTTACTTCCAATATCAAATTTAGCTCAAAATTCAGAGTTGATTTTTGTTGAGACCTTCATGTAAAGTCACACCACTTACATTCAAGCAAACTGTTGCCTGATACTACATTTCATTTTCAAAATTAAAAACAAAAGCAACTATTCACAATTAATGTAAAAATACCATCTCTTCAACAGCACAACCCTGCACCTTCAAGAGTACAGTGTATCAGCACAAAGAGAAGTTCTTCGATGGTTGTGAGTCACAGTGTGAATGCATTGCGGGTCGTACCATATGTCATGAGAGGTGTCCACAGACAGAGCTGATTGCATCCAATGCATGCCCAAACCCTCAAAAGGTGTTGGTAGAAGGAGAGTGCTGTCCAGAATGGAGATGTTTCCCAAGTGGTAAGATCTGTATTCATATTGTAGTTCTTCTTCTTAGCGTGTACACAAGTCATTGGTAATTGGCTTGTGGTGTGTCAGGATTTATTCAACTAAGTAAGCTGAATCCGGGGCCGCGTGTATCCATGATACGGACGCTCCTAACATGGCTCTCGCTTTTTTCTTTTGAAAATGGGGGTGGGCGGATTGGGAACAGTCAAGGGTTTATGCCCTACTCTTATTCAACAATGAGATGTACATGTAAGTTGTGACTCTCTGTACACAGGACCAATGGCTTAACGTCCCCTTCGAAGGTCGGGATGCTTTCATGATTTGCCCAATTCCAAGGGAATCATGGAGGAGAGCGGCGTATTCTGTATTTAATCAATAGCTCATAATACAGATCAAAATCCAGAATTGAGCACCCGAATAAATCCCAGCAAGTGACCCACTGGGATTCAAACCGGATGTTATAGTAAAATTTGCGCCCAGGCAGCACCCTAACCGCTAGGCCACGCTCAAATATAGGCTGAAATTAATATTTGAAAAATTTTGCTTTAATATTAAAGGGCCATGATCTTTATTTTAATTTTTTGATATAAAAAGGTTAAGTGTTGTGACGGCAAATCGTGCAGGGTGTGCCCAACTCTTCACTTGCATTTGGGCCAGAGTCTTAGTTTAATTTTTGTTTGGGGGTCGCACACTTCTCTCATACAACAAGCCTGTTACCTTCCCAGCATTCGCCAGTAACCCATTTATACACCTGGGCAGAGAGGAGTAATTGAGGTAAAGTGTCTTACTCAAGGACACATATGAGCGGGGGGCTCGAACCCACAACCTCGGACGGAGTGCGGGTCCTTTGTTTTTTTTTGGTCTAGGCGCTCAATCCATTGGATCACATGTACAAGTATAAATTGTTGTCATAAGTAGAATCTGTTCGTACAAAATTGTGGTGATGTTATCCCAATTTCATTTTGAACTATTACAGAGGGTGATTGTAGCCACGAGGACAAAATCTACTCTGACGGCATGGAGTGGCGCTCTGGGTGCGACATGCGTTGTAACTGCACCACGGTCAGGTCACATGTCAGAATATTGTAGTAACATCGCCACGGTTTACGGTCATCAGGAGACTGCAATTACCCTGTCCAGGTCCAGTGTACCTGACACTTGCTGTAAAGAATGGGTGGCTTTATGGTAGTTAAAAATATGAAAGACGTAACCACATGCAAAAGATTTCGAACTTTTTTTTTCAGCAGTTCGATAAACATTCCTCATCAACATGTCTGACAAATTTTTGATGATTTGCCCATTTATTGGAGTGTCGAAAGAGCCATTACCCGAAACGTTTGCGAGTGCTCCATGTCGAACTGAGAATCCTGAAATGGGCTAGCTAGATCTTGTAACGTCACTTTGTCACCTGAATGGACATGAAGTGGGCGTTTCAAGTCCACCCACGAATCAAAAGTGGATGCACCACAAGAAACTACAACCGCAACTAAATTTAATTAGCAAATTTCCGTTTTTTGTTGTGTTCTGTTGGCCTATTGCCATCATCACATTGAAATGCATTCATGTGTGGTGTACAGCTGCCCCAACCCTTGACCCATCCCCCTCTCCAGAGCCCCTGGAGTGCTGAGCAAATGACACGTGGAACGTTGTTCTTGGTAGAGAGCTAGGGGACCGATTTAATGCAAAGTTATTTGAAGTGTGCATGGGTGCCAACATTTTGGCAGCGATTGCTGCTTAGGCATTCTGAAGACATATTGTTGATAACCTTGCCCTACTTGACTGTTGTGAAAATAGCCGATTCTTAACATTTTTTTTCCTGAATTTGGCCCCCATCTCTGACAGGAAAATGTACGATATGGGAATTGAATACTTTTGGAAAAATTCCTAATGTGACAAAGCTCATGTTTTTTGGGTTTTTTCTAAAAAATAATTGATTACTTTTTTCAGTCTATGAGGCAACACAATTATTATTATGCTGGGGAGTTACACATATTGGTTTTGGTGTGGGGTTTGAGTTTGATGACTCAAAACGTTTTTTCTCTCAAAATGTCTCAAGACATTCTTTTTTACACAGCATTTTGGCTCCTGAACATAAAATAATAATAGCATTTATAATTGGCCATCTATCTCGGCAGCCTATTCCGAGGCACTGAAACAATAAGATACAAAAACAAGCAAAGTTTCCAAAACATAATTACTGTACCCTAAAATTGTCCAACTGAGTAGCAACAAAATGAAAATGCATTATGACATACATAAAGTGTAGTCAAATGCATCAAGTCGAAATAAGAATATAAATTTCAACATCAATGCAGACTGGACAAATGTCTTAAGCTGGTTTTAAAGTCATTGATAAAAACACAACAATGGATGTCCATGGGAAGAGAGTTCCACAATTTAGGAGCACATGAGGGAAAACCCCTACATAACTACATGTATCCTGTTTATATTGTTTCCTGTTGCAGTTAAAATATTTAATGCCTTGATATTGTAACTTTTGCATTCTCCTTCATGTTTCTATCGTCCCCAATTCCGGTTGCCTAGGATAGTTGTTTTCACAAGATTAGGTAGAGAGAAGTCATCTGAATCCAGGCAAGATGTGCTTCAGTCCGTGAAGGTTTCCAAATTCTAAGTGTGTCAGAAAAGGTTGTGTCAGATGGGCCAGGTTCGGAAACTCCTCAATTCAGGTGTAGCCCCCATTATGTTCTTAGTTGGGATGCAAGGGTTGTCTTTCCTTCTTCTACTCTTGGTCAGCAATTGTTTGAAATTTCTACTTCTCTTAAGTTATTCTTCAATGCATACATTGATGGTGCATCATAGGTATTTTCACATTCATGAGATTTTATCGGTGAATTTGCAATTGGTTGTTTGATAATGATGAATTTCATCTTTTTTCTATGTGAAGCACCTTGAGCCTCTGCTTTGGAACTATTGTTATTATTATCTGATTTCCTAAGGGACATTTTGGGTATAAAAAAGGTACTCATTTCTGCATTTTGGGTGTGTCTCCAGAAAAGTGCCCAAATTTGGGCGATTGGTCACATTGGGAAAAATTTTGCAAAGCACACCCAGAAATTTTCAGTTGGGTAGGTTTTTGATCAAAATGTGAAGAACAATGATTTTGTTGAGTTTATTCTAAAATTTAGTACCATTCTTTTGGAATTGGAAGTCATTAAATTTATGTAGTCACATTTTTTCTTTT
>JAMKCH010045690.1:0-11053 GCA_023653785.1 Ophioderma brevispina | reverse complement strand
ATATAAATTAAAGTATTCATTTTACTTGTATATAATTGCTCTTATTTGACAAAGGTGTTTGTGCTTTTAAATCCCAGTACCACTTGATAAATAAAGAATCTCAAGAAATATTTTCAAAACCTAATATTGAAAATATTTCAACATTCATTTCATTTTGTTGATGGTTTCAACTTTACCCGACTAACTGTTTTATAACATTTCTAAAACGCGATATTAATAATGTTTAGAGTTCAAATTTTCCGAAAGAAACAGATTGATCCGCAGTCTAAAGTCTTGCCACGATTCGGTTGCAGCAGTTTTACTCGGTATCTTGTTTAGTTTATATAAGCGCGGGGGGGGGGGGGGGGGGGGGCTTCGGGGGGGGGCTTTGTGGCCATGGGGCGTATTGTTAGCATTGTGTCAGTCAGGGGTTCATTCGAAAGGTTAAAGAGAACCTGTGAGCAAGCATAACTTACAAAATAGACGCTATATAAAACATTTATTAACCATTGCAGTGGATTCATGCGAAACGTAATTATAATTAACACAAAAAACTGAATTAAAAACATTTTGTCTGACCATGCGCTAGTTGAAATCGCGCTAGTGTATATGGGGTATGTATTTGTGTTATGCGATACGGACGGCCACAGGAACGTTCATACACCTTCACACATGATGCTTTCATATGTGTATTTCATATGGGCAGTAGGACGCAAACGTTGCCCGGTCGTATCGCATAAGCCGTTACCATTAGCGCGATTTTTAATAAGCACCATGGTCAGACTAGGTTGGTTATAATTCATTGTTAGGGTTAATAAATTCGTTTTCTATGAAAACCACTCGATATGTGGTCGAATAATTATTTTATAGTGTATATTGTTTAATATTATGTGTACGGGTTCTCCTTTAACGGGGCTTTTGCTTGGGTACATCGTCAAAAAGCTTATATGTTTGGTTGCGTGGGGGATGTGGGATGTCCGTTGTTCTAAAATGGAAATAAACATCTTCTATGCCTAGGAATGAGTTGGGAATGACTACCGCAAAAAAGGAGTGATTTGCTTCTGATTCGGGGTATAGTCCTCAACGCAGTTGCGATATTATTTGACCGGGATGTCCTAAGTTTTTCTCCAGTTTTATTAAGCGGCTGGATTAGTTTTAAAATCGCGTTTATTTCGGAGGTTTGTGAAAGATTGACTTTTCGGTCGATTGAAACAACCGAAATTGGGAGAAGGAAAGGCACGAAAACGTCGAAACGTAATTGCAACAGAGGGCCAATTTGGATGGAGATGGGAAGCGGGGGAAATTCGATGAAATACATCGCGATGAGACAAACTAGGGGTGGTCGCAAAAAAAAAACGTGCGTTGGGAGAGTTTGCAACTGATAGGACAATGGAAGTTCATATCATGTCATCGCGGAATCGACCCAGTAACACAGGCACTCAACAAAGTCGGAGTGGTCAACGGGCGAGCTACGGAGGTCACCGTCAGCGGCCAACTACAACAGATTCCAGTCCATTCTCACACCTAACCAAGGTGTTGGGAATATTGTTCAGCATGATGTCCGGGTCTATATGTGGCCGTTAATCAACATCAACCCGACGGGAATCATTTGGGTAGTCCGGTTGTGTCATTACCAATAATACCAGTGGCGAAACCAACAGATATGCAACAACAGGGCAGGGTCAACAGCAACAAGAGTGGCTACCTAAGCAGCGCAACATGTCAGCACCAGAAGGAAGGAATCAGTATAATCATTCAATATTAAATGTTAACACTTTTGGCATTCCTACTATGCTTTCTATTCCAACGAGTATTGTTTTTTTTTTTTTGTAGTGATCATATTACTCAGCATACAACTTCAGGTTTCATGAATTTTGAAGGGGGCTAGCCAACCTCCATAGATAGGCCTTCATGTGACTTTTTTTCAAGTCCGCAGTGGTGGTTTTTTTGTGGGTGATGTCAATTTTGCCCCCAATTTTGTAGAGATTTGGAGAGAGTGCAGTCATACCTCAATTTTCAAGTGTTTAGTTTTTTGATAAGGCACCAAAATCAAACTGACATTAATTTGTTGAACCACTTGAGTGTAATGTGCGCCCTCGCTGCGCCGGCAAAAAATTGTAAGGTGAATTTATGGATTTATCATTATTGTTACACTGTAAAAAATTGTTCCGTTAAATTAGAAACAGATTTCCGTTAAAATCTGTTTTAGAAAACAAAATAAAAATTAAAACACAAAAAACATAAAACTGTGAATTTACGGAAATATTTCAAAAAATTTTGGCAGCAATTATTTCCGAACTTTTTTTTTGGCTTCCGTAATTAAATTCTGTTAAAATCAACACATTTTTTCCATAATATGAGACAATGTCTGTAAATTACTGTCAAAGTTACGTTAAGTGACAGGAAATTTCTGTTAAATCTACCCATAAAATGTCTGGAAAATATGCTGCCAGAAGAAATTTCCGTAAATTTACCGGAAATTTTTTAACGTGTAGATCAGGAACAAAATGCTAGTGATTCCGTAGATATGAGTTAGTTGTGGATGAACAGGGCACTTTCATTGGAAAGCCAATAAGCCGAAGAGGCAAATTACATTCATACATAGCTGGAAATCTGCCTTTTTATTTTTCATCGGTGTATTTGCAAAGCACACCCCCAACGGGTTGCAGGAAAAACTACTCAAATATATGCATATAGTGAGAATCAGCGGTTGTTTCTAGATGTGTGGGTATGGGTGGAAGACCCATGATGTTCAGCATAGGTTAAGGCAAGCTTCAAACATCCAGGAAATGGTATTGGGTCGGCGGGGGGGGGGTCAGGGGCGAGGTGGGTACTTGATGGGGAGCTTTGGGCAATGTATATTGTTGTCTCCTACATCTATGGTCAGGTCTACCCTTTCAATTCAAATCACAAAAAATCGTGTGTTTCGTGGATTTACAAGTAGCTCCACCTCACATTTGAAAAGATGGGCGGTCAAAGTTAATGCCAATAGTTTGCAATATCGTGGGGAAAGACGCAGCTAAAACAAGGTTTATGTTTTGCCTTCAATAGAGCCGGATGCAAAAACAAAAGTTTGCATTCTTCAAGCATTAAATGTGCAAGCATAAGCATAAATGTGCTCTGGAAGGGGCACATGCATGGTGCAAACAAGTGCAAGTAATAAAATAAAAATACCAAAGAAACTTAGGAATGGGATTCCCTGTCCGAAAGGGTTAGATTTTGCATTATGCGGGCAAATATGCCTCTTCGTACAATGGGTGATAAAAATGTAGAAGTGAGGATTTGAAAAAATTATTGCAGACAAAAATGCTGCACGGATTTTGTTAGATGGGTTCAAGTTTGGTTTCAAAATTAGCATACAAGGGGTTTGAGGTTGAGAGTCAAAAGAGATTCGGTTTGAATTTGAAATCAATCTCGACTTTACACGAAAGGCACGGGAAAAAAGTGGGAAAAAGGAAAATTCAAAATTGGGTAGGATTGCAGGTCCCTTTGATTCAAGACCACGCACTGGCCGAAGGTTGATGGTGTCACCTATAGGCCTGGTTCCGAAATCAGAACCATGGTGAAAAAAATTACAGGCTTATTCAGCACCTTATTCCGAAGGGTTCTCATAAATGCTGAAATATAAGGATATGTGCACAGTCCATTACAAAAAATTTTGATGTGGCTGTTCGCATGTCGTAGGGTGCGGGGAAGGTGCACTAATTGCAAAAAAACTGACATTGACAATCTGCTTTCAGATTAGTTGCGGTTCACCCTGGCGTTTGAGATTGTGGGATCATACTGAAGGGAAAAATTTTAGGTGGACAAGGACGCTGCCAATGGGAGCGTCAAGTTCGCCAGCTCACTTTGAAAGGTTCTCGTCATTTCTTGAATGGCACAAACAATCAGTGAAGCGCCCCCTTGTAGATTCAGTCACTAAATGGATGACTTCATCCTTATGCTTCTAAAAATGGGTCAAAGTTTAAAGTTTCAGTCATGCCAGACAGCTTTAGCTTGTGTTCATAATTCTTGCATGGCTGGCAAGATCCAACAGATTAATTTATAGTTAAAAAGCTGAAGGAAGGTAGCAAGCGCTTAAACTGCAGATCAGACTTTAGGAGGCCCAATTACTTTATCCTGTTCTAAAAAGCTGGTAGCAGTAGTACCAGCAGTGGCAAATCATATACGAGTGTTTTGTTCAAATCGGTATTTCTCCTGGCCTACTTTGGTTTCCTAAGCGTGGGAGAATATGCGGTGTATAAAAGGGGATGTTTCTCGCATATCAGTGTATATGATGTGTTCTTTTTTCGATCCATTGCATGCACTTTGCATTGTTTTTAAAAAAATGATCAATGGGTAGGTCTACCTTGCTGCAAATTGAGGGGAATAATGATAAGGGGATGGTGTTTGTCCCAATATAAGCAGGAAAGATTTTTTTGACTTTCGATCAGGTCAGTTTTTAGGCCCTTTGTATATTCATTTTGATAGGCAGGTACTTACTAGGTATCAGGTTAATAGAGTTGTAAAATTATTGTCATTGCTGCGGGTGTTAGCAGCTGAGGGAGTTCTTCCCTCATTAGCTTCAGGATTGGGAGCAGCAACCACCGCATCAATGTTTAGGGATTCCAGAAGATACAATTAAAAACTTTGGGCGCTGGAAATGGATGCTGTTAGAGGGTATATTAGGCCATCTCATATGATTTCCTTTTCTTTAAATGAATAGCTGCTGTGTTGAATTCACTTCCTTCACAGGAGACTACACCTGGGGATATTGTGACCTTAGCATGCCGTTATTTATTTAGCAGGACTCACTTAATGAAGCTTAGATGTCGGTTAATCAAGGGCTATGCTAACCAGTTCATTTACAGGAGTATCACCTGAAGGTCTTGTCGGGGTGTATGGCCAGTTCCGGATAGTTATCATCGTAAACACTAACAGACGTTCTATTTGTTAATTTGGGGCAGAGCATCAGTTGAAAACTGTTTAATTACAATTGTTTTGATTGCGTTGCTATTATTCTTGTATGCTTGTGCTCTTGCTCCTGTTCTGCTTTGTTTATTTTGAAAGCCGGTATGACACACTGGATTCTGGTGACTCATTGTGAGGCGTGTGGGGGAATTCAGCACTGGTTTGACCCAAATGGGTGGTTGCACTGTTAAGAAATTTCCGTCGTAAATTAAGAAAGAAAACAAGAATTTTCTGTAAATTTAGGAAAATCTGTTTTAGAAAAACAATTATAAACATAAAAAATAAAAAATACAAAAGGTTAATTACGGAAATATTCAAACTTTATATTGGCAGTGGCAGCAAATTTCCGGACTTTTTTTATTTTTTTAATTTCCGTAATTTAAAAATAACGGAAAAAAATTCTGTAAAATACACATTTTTTCCATAATATGAGACAAAATTTCTGTTAAAAATACTGTCAAAGTTCGTTAAATTGACAGAAAATCTGTAATTTACCCTAAAAAAGTATGGAAATTCAGTTGGCAGAAATTTCCGTAATTTACGAAAAATTTCTAACAGTGTGGGGGTCGAGTGGTTATGGATGGTCTGGTGTGATGAAGCACGTATGCCCAACATGGCGGGTCAGGGCTAAAAAGATCAGATCGTCGTCGGTCATCCTACTACCATTGTAAAAATTGATGGGTACAAATGACATCTTGCAGACCCGATAGGTTTGACTAGGTTAAGATGGTTAGAAGACTTGTGCTTAAGGAATTTCTTTCCACACACAAGACGATTTTAAAACAAATTCAGGCATTTTGACAAGACTGATTTTTAAAACAAATCAGGTTTTACTTGTGATGATAAGGAAGTTGCAGATCAATTAATGGGTATTAACTTCTGTAGGCTACAACTTTTGGGCCAATAAAAAAATTTAAAATACTAGTAATATTACTAATAATAAGTTGTGGTTAATTTTAGTTCTAACCCTGAGATTACAACTCATTTCAATTTTGATATTATAACTCCTGTGTTTTGTATTTGACAGATCTGGAACTTTTCTAATATTAAAGCTTACAGGTATTGATAATGTTGTTTAAATCTCAAGTTTGTCAGCACAATTCATTTGTTACCCACTTGCATTATATTTGTAACCTTTCTTTGATCACTTCAGTGTTCCCATCTGATTGGAAGAAAGCTAAGGTTACACCTATCTTCAGGTGGGAGGGTGACAAAAGTGAGGTTAACAACTCTAGGCCCACTTCTGTTCTTCCTATTTTATCAAAATTCTTGAGCGTCTGTACATGATCAGCTTTACCATTATCTAATTCAAATAACATTTTAAATCAGTGTCAGTCAGGTTTTAGAAGTAAACACAGTACTAATACTACTCTTTTAAATGTAAACTGATCATATCCTTAATACATAAATGATAGGAAAGTAAAAGGATCTATCTCTAGCTCTAAAGAAGGCTTTTGATACTTTAACTCTATCTACTTGTAGTAAATTAAAGAAGTATGTGTATCACTGTAATGCATAAATGTTTATTCTATCTAAAAGATAGATCACAAGCTGTTAATTAATCTGACTTTCAGACTTTAAGAATATGTATGGGATACCCCAAGGATTCATCGTGGTCCTCTTTTATTTATAATTTTTGTGAATTCTTTACCTGAATCAGTTCCATGCAATGTGTTATGTATGCCAGATGACACTACCCACTGTTAGTCAGCTCCTGACCCAATCACCCTGCAAAATGGCGTAACCCTAACTTGGACTAAAATGCTCATTGGTTCAAGTCAAATAAACTTACCTTGAACATTAAAAAAACTAAATTCATTGTTGTTTGGAAAATGCAAAGACACTAAATAATTATAAAAATATTTCCGTAAGGTATGAAATGTTTCTATGAAAGAGTCAATTCATACATAGTATTGGGTTTATTTTTGATCCTCTATTTTTTGGAGGCAATCATGCGTTATGTTTGTTCAAATGTTTCCAGGAGATTGGTTGTGGAATCAGAGGAATTTAGATTATCTTCTCATACTACAGTCAATAATGCTTGCCAAAGCCTTGATCTTTCCTCATTTTGACTAATGCAGTTAGTTTGGTCCAATTCATTATGGGCACCATAATGACTCCAAATTTTGCAAACCACAGACTTTGCCCGGTCCGTTGTCTGCAGAAATTCGAACTTCGGTGGACAAAATTATGAAAGACCTTGGTTGGATAACTGAGGAGAAGAGGAAGTATCAGATCTTTAATTTTAACTTTTAAAGGATAAGCATTTTGCTCCTGATATATATCCTCTTGTTTTCTTTTACCAGTGAAACACATTCTAAAGGCACTCGTAGTCAGGGTCAGAACATGTTGATCATTCCATCTGAGAATAACAAAGCTGGTAAAAGAACATTCCATACAGAGAGCTGTGATACTTGGAATAATCTACCAAACGGCCCGAAAGAAATTAGGATTCCATGAGTTTGTTTACTTTTAAAAGTGCCATAACCACAGGATATCCTGTTTACATATTGTATATGTGTATTAATTATGAAAAATTTTTGTTGTGATTGGTTAATGCATATGGGGGGTGTGTGTAGGTGTACATGCTTGCATTGTGTTATGTGTGCAAGTGTAATTGTATGTGTATGTATGATGTGTGGAATGTGTGTGGGTGTGTGTACCTGCTACATCTTCAAAGTGATACAGTGTTTATTTGATGTATAGAGTCCATAATCTTACATAGCACAATATCATGTATATGTGTTATGTAATATTATGTACATTCACTTTTTTATGTATACTTGTATTACTGTAATTATTTGTTATAGGTCTTACCTCATGGAGACCAACATTTGTATTGAGGAATTTCCTGAATAAAATAACGATTAAATAAAATAAAATTTGGTCAAAATATCCGACCTAGGAAAAAAGTTATACTAAAGAGGCTTGGCTTAACCCAGGGGCAGGAAAGAAATGTACCATATATATCTCAACAGGAATGCCAAAGAGAAGTTAGCAACAGACCAATGATCATATTGTCACAAATTAATATCTTCCACCCCAACCCAACGCCGATGTTTTTTGTGATAAGTTCACCTCCATGACCATGGTCAAGACTGTCAAGCAGCATCGTCAGTGCACTGGATTTGTTTTTAATCGCAATCCAGGTGAATTTTACCCTCCCAAGGCAACGTGCTAGGGTTAATGGGGGGTGATGCCTTGGTTTTGCATTTTCAAATTCTGTGCCTCAGTATTTAGGTTGCGTTTGCGTTTATTTTTGCGTCCTTTTGACTGCGCTAGTTTGTTCTGAATAAAGGGGAGGGGTTTGGGCAAATTTTCGGCCAAAATTGTTTGGCGGTTTTCTCATAATTTTCCTTTTCTGCTTGTTTATATAATATTTTTTATATAATGATGTTTGACGACAGATGCTGTTAGATGATTTATTCAATATTTCAATTTTTTGTTTTTTTCAATTTTTTAGTTTTTGTCAAAGATTCGGTTTTAAAGAATTCTATTGTATTAAAAATATTAAGGATTGTAAGAGTGGATTGGATAATTTTAACATGCATGAAAAATATTGGGGCCATATTATACAATTTAACACATTTAGAAAAGTCCTGGAACAGGTGGAGATCCTCCTCGGATCCCATCTTGCCGGATCCTGAGTTGATGAAATATTAACAAACTTGATGCCTGGGACAGATAAGGGGGAGGTATGCTCCCGGCCTTATCTGTAGGGCTACATAAGTTGGGTTAAGTTGATTGAGAGGTTTTCTCCCAGTTAGGCTAGGGGAGTGGGAAAGACTTGCTGGGCCAAGGTTTGGTTCGATGCATTGTATTTCAGGGAATTTCTTCCTAATAATGCAATTGTGACTCGGGCGTGCAATTATGCGAACGATTTAAGGATTGCAATCTGATTCAGCTCGCAATTAATGCCAATAACTAAAAACTACACCTTCCCCAGCAAGCCATGTTTTATTGTATGAAGGGTTAATTTATTGATGGAATAAACGAACCTCATAGAACTGCGCATAAACAGATGCGGGGGAATGCCAAATTGGTTGTCCAGTTTCATACTTTAGTCTGCCGGATAAAATTGTTTTTATTCAATTCTGAATCCCAACAAGGTATTATGATATTTCCGAGAACCGGATAAAATGTTTTTTGTATAACACTTCCGATTTCCGACATAAATGTTATTTGAACATGTGATTACCCGGATTAAAATGGTTTTAAACATTTCTGAGTCCCGAAATATTTTTGTTAATGCATCATAGGACCCGACATAAAAATGTTTGTAAAACATTTCTGAGACACGAATCAATAGTACAAAACAAATTAAATCCAATAATGGTGTGGACCTGAAACATAATTGCAACGGAAACGATTTGGTGTTGTTATAATAGATGTATGATGAGAGAATAACATATCAAAGTCTAGAAGTAGCCGGGGAAAGAACATGTATTTGAAGGGAGGCAAGGGTTATACAGCCTGTCTCAAAAAAATGGTATTTTACAAATCAAACAAAACCGATTTTTTTCAATATTATATCTCAACATAAGTGTAAGTCGGCTTGATAATCACATTAAAGAGCAAAGGGACCAGGCTTTCCAGGATTTTTTGTTTCATCCTCATTTGCTGGTTTCAATCGCGGAGATAAAACAAAGTTACTGCGGCGGAACACAAAATCGAGTTTGTGGCAACTTTTGGGTGAAGTGAAAAACGTGGTGAAACGAATTGTTACAATAAAGTATTCAACACTTTTGAAACAGATATGATTTTTTTTTAAATGGGATTAACTTCATAAAGAAAACTCTAACAGATACGAAAACAGTACGTAATGGTGGAAATTATGATCGGTAAGTTCTGTCTTTAAGATAAGTGGAATAACATCGAATACTGGTGTGTGTTGAAGAGAAAGAGAACCATGAGAGGTTGCAGGCCGGCAATCCACCTGACAGCAACCATGGAGGAGAGTTTTATGGTCTTGAAAAAGTATCATTGAACGCTATCCTACCAACACTTTGATACTTTGCTAAACTTTATACTTTGATACTGTCTTGACTTCAACAATTAGTAAATGCACAAAGATAGTGGGAATATTTTTAAAACCATTTCTTTGATTTTGAAGTGTTTATTTGGGTTGCATCACATTCCTTCTGGGACGATTTTAACAGATACCAATTGAATAAATTCAAAAGTTCCATTTCATTGAGTGCAATAAAATTTGTATTGGTATTATTTATGAAAAGAAGATATTGATCATGGACTGATTATGTTGATATTTTTAAATTAAAACTTGTGTCGGTAAAAAACTAGACTTCTTTTGTTTACTTTAAGCTGTGTTTCTTTGGTCAAGTTGCAAATCTTTGTGAGCTTCAAGACATCATGTATATAAATGGGCGAAGGCAACTCTTGCCATTGCATAAAAGTGGCACAAAAAATGGATTTTGGTATATCGCATAAATTGATTATATCTATAGATCTAGATTGACAAAAGCAAATATAGAGTGAGACAAACACCATTGGAAAAGCCTGGTCTTTGTTCTTTAAGATTATGCCAAGTAAGAAGGGACTTATTTTGAATTTCTTTTAACCAATTTTTTCGATTGTACCATTTATTTTGTGAGACAGGCTGTACAGGGGAAAAAAAATTATAGTAGGTATGATTTCTACTGAAACGATATCAACTTTGAATGTCAATGTCAAATGCAGAGGAAAATAGCAATTTCTGTTATAGGATATGACCATACCAAAACAATTTGAGACTAGTTTCAGTCAAAATCGGAATAATGAACGGATTCCCCCATGATGACCTTGAACCGTTATGAGCCTATAATCCTGAAAAATCATGGTCCGTAGATATGGAAGGAAAAAAACTGTACTTTTTTACTCTTCATCCCAGATGAAGTTGGTTGGTGTAGGTTTCAAAACAATTGAGATCACTTTTAAACTTTTGACCCCTGTCAAAATCACCCCTATTTTTACATTCCCCATTGTTGATTTTCTGTGAAATATGATCACCCACCAAACAACTGTTTTCTGTTGGCCAATTTTAGGCCCAAAAACATTCTTCCTTTTACTATACCGTGTAAGCCGGACTGTGAGACGGCGGACTACTACTCTCATTACTTCCCACGCC
>JAMKCH010045689.1:0-16711 GCA_023653785.1 Ophioderma brevispina | reverse complement strand
TAACTCTCCCTGAAATTCTTTACAATTTTTATTAATACTTAACAGCAATATAAGCATTTGCTGATACACCTGCCGCATGGTATATCCCGATACAAACTCAGATCCAAATTCTAATGGTATCAAAATATGGCAGTATATGCTGATAAACGGCTGCCTGTGCAGTGTACTTAAAAATGTATTGCTCTAACATCAATCATTAATTTTTCTCATAAATTACATGACAACATTATTATTTTCACCACAACAAATCTTGATAGAATTCAGATTATTCTTGTTCCACTCCCCATCTCATTTTAAAATTGTCTCTGAACTGCAAGACAATTTTCAATTCCTCTTCAGTTTTGAATTCAAATCGGTCCCTGCTCGTGTAGCTCGTGGTGTAAAGTCTTCTCCGCGTCAGCTTCAACTTGAAAAGTTGAAGAAGCTCCTTATCCGACGTCGTCATTTCCATTTGGAAATTGGAATGTATCCCTACAATTTCCGACGTGTCCAAACGGACATTAAAAAGCAAAGTTTAACCGAACTCGATTGCAGATCCGTCGGAACACATTTTTTAAATTGGAAAAGAATGTGCCGCGTCGGAGATGTTCCACGAGATTGCACGTTATTCCGATTGGAATACAAAGAGTACAACACTGATTGATTCATAGCAATCTGTATTTAATTACTGTATAAACATTCCTGTAAATCCAGAGGGGGCCAAATTTGTAAATGTTTACACATTTCAACCCTATTCAATTACACCCAAGAGCTTAGTGCGTTAAACACCTTCAAATATTGGGAATAATTTGTATCTATCCTGGAGAAGGCCAACGCACACAAGTGTTTTGAAAAAAAAACCCCATGTGCGCTTGGCCGGAATCGAACCGGCAACCTCCCATATTACTAGTCGACGGCGCCTTGACCAATTAGCCACAGCCAGGGCTGTAGAGTGCTATACGATTTATCGACCCCCCGCAAGATAATACCTGATAATATCTGATGGTTAACCATGAAATGTCCAAGCAGCATAATTTCAACTTCTTTGTTCCTCAGCGCTCCCACTGTTGACCCGCATGTTTTTATAAGGTACACTCATCCAGTCGTGACATTATTAGGAATCATGACATGCTGCAAAAGAATCAGAAAAGGGCAAAATTTATTTGTCTTTGTGTTTTTTTGCAATCAGCCTCCAATACTGTTAGATCTGGGTAACAAACCACCTCTCAATAGACATTTTTTTGCGCAATCCCCGAATGCATCTCATCGGGTGTCCCATTTTCATCTGGTAACTTGTACCAGCCTTCACGTCCCGCTAAACATACGGTTTAAGGAGCGTACCGAAATACGATAAAACTGGACCTATCTGTGACGTTGACTATAGTTGTGTAATCGTCCTTCAGGTGACAGTAAGGGCACGTTACGATCGAATTATACGTTTTTGTTTTTTGTGAATTTCAACACCAGTGCCTCGATTGTTTTTTGTTCCTTAGATAGTCTTCTACATTTTTTTTGTAAATTAACTGCACGTGAAAGGTACCTTTTGTATTGTATTTTAGGCACTGTGTCGCGACGGAACGACAACAAATTAAGTGTTTTAAACATGACCTCTTACAAGTTACCTGGATGGAAATGGCACCAAATTAGATGATTTCGGGATCGCGCAAATAGTCTATTGTTCCTGCATCTGTGTGGGTAAAGAACCTTGGAGTTGTTTGATCAAGCATGCTTATGTCCAATCAGATTGGAGCTATACCTGTATGGAGTGTAATGGTGTATTCGTAGGTCTATCACGTTCGATGCTTGCAACCATGCTGTACGTTCTTTCCTTTGATCTTGTCCCGCTTGGACCTTCCAACTGATTACAATGCGGTGCCAATGAAGTAGATCTCAACATGTCAAAAGGCTAGTCTAATGCTACAGTGCTTCCTAAATAACTGCTCGTTTGGTGTTCGCAAGCGTGTCGTGACAGGTTTCGTCACAATTTTGATCACTATTAACTGGTTGCTTGTTAGGAATGTTCGGATCACTCCTGATTTATGTGCTAAGTCCTCTTCATTGAACTGCCTCCACAACCTAACTGATGGTCTAAATTGTATAATGCGTTGGACAAGTAATTCTGATGGTGCAAGGCGAAGGCTACGGTCTTCTTTTGATGTTACGGGGCGGGGGGCGGCTTGTTATTACTCGTACCAAGCGGCAGATTTGTAACAGATCATTCACACGCCGACTCATTGGTTGTAGGCTCTGGACAACTTCCCGATAACAGTAGAGAAGGACCGGACCTCCCACCATTGTCCCTTTAAGAAAAAGCGGCTCCTGAAAACATTCTGTATTTCCTGATCCTTACAATTTGTTTACTTTGGATTTTGGTAGTTTCCTGTTATTCTCTCTCAATGTTTGTATATTAAGTTCCACTATTTAAGTATTGTTTTAAGGTGCTTGTTCTCTCTGTAGAGCGGCCATATAAATGCATTTCATTATCAGTATTAGACGTTATCGGTGTACTGAATAATGATGCTGTAATTGCAAGGTTACCGCCGCGGGATATTCTAAATACAGGTTGCGCATAAGTTGGAATATTTTTCAGAAACCAATCTAAAAACGTATTTCTGTTTGAACGCCTCAGTAATCCATTGAGAGTATGTGATGAGTACATAATGATTGCCCCACAAACACCCAGGTGAAGTGAATCCATGCAATTTTCAATTACGTAACAATGCCTTTTGGTTGGGAGCTTTAAACAGTGTTAGACTCTGTTGTTTGTTGTTCCTTTTTTTGCCTGCCCAAGGAGGCCCTTTTTTCAGAGGTGGTTGTTACTTACAACGAAAAAGTGACACAGAGGTTCCTTCCTTAGGGCTATGCCTCGTCAACGACATTGTCAATACAAATACAACCAAGAGTACATTGCCTCCGACGGGAAGGTGTATAAAAAGCCAAATCCTGATATATCCTCGGAATATCGCAGAGTACGGCTGTAAAATCCTCAGATATCATCAAGAGGCCACGATCTTCAGTACGACCATGATTGACGACAGATCGAGATGAATCCCCGAATGCTTATCAGTGCCGTAGAGCCCGAAAATGGCCGACGAGTAGTCCTTTCATCGTTTGTGGAGAAGCACCTATGGAATCAGCAACACTTTCCCTCCAAACTGTAGATCGGAGAGTGCTTGGCAACGATGGTTTAGCCGGGAGCAAGACGAATTACAAATGTCCACGCCAACCGTTCACCACAGAGTTGATCGACTTCGCCTGGTTAGGGAGCACAGAATATTACAACTCGGACACTGACGACATGTTGTCTTTATTCTTGGCGAGAACCGGCTACATCCTTGCCCATCAAGATGGAGACAAAGGTTGCGTCGATTACGTGGTGAGAACTCCGAGAAGACTTATTCAGGAATCGACTCAAGGTTGTGGCGGCTCATTGTGGTAACTTGGCGTAGTCATTATGGAGGGAAAACCATTCATTGTGGTGCCATATGGAACCAAACTGCGCCGTCGTGTACCTGGAAATTCTGGAAACCACTGTCTGCCACAGCAAGAAGGGTTTTGTAAACAATTTTTCTGTCTGCAACACGCAATGGTTACGACTTCCGCACAGTGTCCAATGTAGTGAGACAATTTCTTGAGGCAGAGGTTTGGGAGCGGGATACCATGACCTACTTGCTTCCCTATTTGAACCCTATCGAGCATCTGGGATGCTTAGGCCGAGCCACGCATCAATTACAATGGACAATCTTCCTCCAAACGACGCTAACAACAACCGGAGTTAGCTCACCTGACCGCTGAGTGTGACTCTCTGCCCATTGACATCATAACAACCTTGTGGCCATATGCGCGACGTCTTGAACACACTATTCATCATGCCAGGACTGGCCATACTCGATTTAGTGACTGATTGACATTAAAACAGTACTATTGAACATTTCCGATGCATGACATGCACCCAAACTGTGTATATATGTAAAATTGACTGATGTGAAAACCTGTTAACCAAATGCCTTAAATCTGCTGTTTAAATCCCCTTTCCTCAGGCTAAAGTGATATGTTCGAGAGACTGACCATTCAAGTAGTGTGTCGATATACAACCCTATAGATATCATAACTACTCACACTGTCAAGAATCATTCCCTCAACAGTGGTTAAAAAAAAATATTTTAATTATTCACTTTACAAATGATGCACCATTGGGTAGTATACACATGGTATTAAAATACGTAGGTGATTGGACATCTAAGGACGATAACTTAACTATTTTGATTTGTAATTATGTATGGATTTGTTGGCCTGGGGGTGGGTGGGTGTTTGTTTGTGGGTGGGTGTCGTCTGCCTGCCGGCCTGCCTGCCTGCCTGTCTGCCTTCCTGCCTGCCTGCCTGCCAGCCACCCCAACCATCCAGATGCCAGATAGCCAGTCAGCCAGATAGCAGTCAGCCCGCCAGACAGCCAACCAGCTAGATGCCAGATTGCCAGCCTGATGTCAAGATAGCCACCAGCCAGATAGCCAGCCAGCCAGCAGCCAGATGCCAGATAGTCCAGAGTCGCACCAGACGCCAGCCAGATGCCAATAGCCCAGCCATCCAAGATATCCAGGCAACGCCAGCCAGCCAATAGCTGGCTACCACCAGATATCCAGGCAACCAGCCAGATAGTCCAGCCAGCCATATAGCCTGCCAGCCAGACAGCCAGCCATATAGCCCCCCCCCCCCCCCCCCCCCCCCCCCCCCCCCCCCAAAAAAAAAAAGGCACCCCCCCCCCCCCCCCCCCCCCCCCCCACCCCCCACAACACCCCCCCCCCCCACGCCCCCCACCAGCCTAGGAATTTTAAAAAAAGCCAGCCAGCGCATCCCCAGCCAGATAGCCAGCCAGCCCCGCCAGCCAGACAGCTTGCCATCCCACCAGATGCCAATAGCCCGCAGTCGAATACCCCAGCCAGCCAGATAGCCACCATCCCATAGCTCCAGCATCCATACAGCCATATAGCCAGATAGCTAGCCAGCCAGACTCCAGCCAGCCAGATATCCAGCCAGCCAGTCAGCCAGATAGATAGCCAGTCCGCCAGATAGACACCATCCAGAAACTACCAGCATCCGCCAGCCATCTAGCCGCTAGCCAGCCAGCCAGTCCCCAGATAGATAGCCTCAGGCCAGACGATAGCCAGCCAGCCAGATAGCCAGCCAGCCAGAATAACTATCCAGCCCTATAAGCCAGCCTATAGCCAGCCAGCCAGTCATCAGTCAGATAGCCATCGCCAGTTCAGCCATTCAGATAGCCAGCCATCCAGCCAGATAGCTAGCCTACCAGCGCACCAGATAGTATTTTGTATTGTTAGGATAAAAACACATTGCGTTCATGTTAAAGTAGTTGAAAAATACCACTTCAAATTGATGTGAATTTATGGTGATTATCAACAAACTAAATCACGCCGATGTCCTTAACCCTAGTGTTCGTGTGCCTTTTTCACAAATGAAAGTTTTTCTTTTGCTAAAGATAAGATACAAATCTTAGCAACAATTGAACGTCTCTTGCATTTGACAATCTCTACCCACCTCCTACACTACTGAAATGCCGACAGTAGTCTTACATCGTTTGTGGAGAAGCACCTATGGAATCAACGTTTCCCTCCAAACTGTATATCGGAGATTGCTTCAAACATGGTTACACCGAGCAAGACGAATGACCAATTGTCCACGCCCATCCGTTCACCACAGAGTTGATCGACTTCGCCGGGCTAGGGAGCACAGAAGAATTACAACTCCGACACTGCGAAATGTTGTGTTTATTGCGAGAACCGCTACATCCTTGAACCATCAGATGGAAGACAAAGGTTCGTCGATTACGTGGTGAGAAATTCGAGATGACTGTATTCAGCATGTTCAGGAATCGACTCAAGCGGCTCAGTGATGGTACCGGGCGGTATTCCATTATGGAGGAAAACTTCACTGGTGGTGCCAGATGGAAACATAAACGCCGTCGTTTACCTGGACATTCTTGAAAACCACTGTCTGCCACATGAAAGAAGGGTTTATGTAAACAATTTTCGGCTGCAACACGACAATGTTACGCCGCAAAGGGTCAATTTAGGAGACAATTTCTTGAGGCAGAGGTTGTGGAGCGGATACCATGACCTACTTGCTTCCCTGATTTGAACCCTATCGAGCATGCTGGGATTCCTTAGGCCAGCGCATCAATTACGGTGACAACTCTTCCTCAAACTCTACAGGTGTTAGCTCAGCCTCTGACCGATGAGTGGGACTCTCTTCCCATTGACATCATAAACAACCTTGTCGACAGTATGCCGCGACATCTTGACACACTGATTCATGCCATGAGTGGCCATACTCGATGTTGTGACTGATTGACATTTAAACAGTACTTATTGAACATTTCGATGCATGAAATCTCCCCAAAATGTGTTATATGTAAATGACTGATGTGAAAACTTGTAACAAAATCCTACATCTGCTGTTTAAATACCACCTTTTCCTTCAGGCTAAGTGATATGTTCGCAAGAGACTGACCATTCAAGTAGTGTGGCGATAACACCCTATAGATATCATCACTAACTCACACTGTAAGAATCATTCCATATAAAGTGGTTAAAAAAATATTTTATTCCACTTTAGAGCACCAGTGTAAGTACACATGGTATTAAAATACGTAGGTGATTGGAAATCTAAGGACGATTACATTAAGCATCTTGATTTGTAATACGGATTGGTTGGCCTGGGGGTGGTTGTTGTTTGTTTGGTGGGTGGTGTCCGTCTGCCTGCCTGCTTGGCTGCCTGCCTGTCTGCCTGCTTCCTGCCTGCCTGGCCAGCCCGCCACCAGCCAGACAGCCAACCAGCCAGATGCCAGATAGCCACCAGCCAGATAGCCAGTCAGCCCTCCAACAGCGCGCACAAGGCTAGATGCCAGATTGCCAGCCTGATGCCAGATAGCCACCAGCCAGAATAGCCAGCC
Source organism: Ophioderma brevispina (assembly GCA_023653785.1). NCBI lineage: Eukaryota > Metazoa > Echinodermata > Ophiuroidea > Amphilepidida > Ophiodermatidae > Ophioderma > Ophioderma brevispina. The sequence continues at coordinate 9,765 of JAMKCH010045689.1, read as the reverse complement.
ATCCAGACCAAGCCAGAGTGCGATGCCAGTTCAGCAGCCAGACAGCCAGCCAGATGCCAGATAGCCAGCCAGCCAGATATCCAGGCAGACAGCCAGCCAGCCAGATAGCTAGCTAGCAGCCAGATAGCCAGGCAACCAGCCAGATAGCCAGCCAGCCAGATAGCAGCCAGCCAGCCAGCCAGATAGCCAGCCAGCCAGATAGCCAGCCAGATAGCCAGCCAGCCAGCCAGATAGCCAGCCAGCCAGTCAGCCAGTCAGATAGCCAGCCAGCCAGATAGCCAGTCAGCCAGTCAGATAGCCAGCCAGCCAGATAGCCAGCCAGCCAGATAGCCAGCCAGCCAGACAGCCAGATGCCAGATAGCCAGCCAGCCAGACAGCCAGCCAGCCAGATAGCCAGTCAGCCAGTCAGCCAGATAGATGCCAGTCAGCCAGATAGCCAGCCAGCCAGATAACTAGCCAGCCAGCCAGCCAGCCAGATAACTAGCCAGCCAGCCAGCCAGACAGCCAGCCAGATGCCAGATAGCCAGCCAGCCAGATGCCAGATAGCCAGCCAGATAGCCAGCCAGCCAGATAACTAGCCAGCCAGATAGCCAGCCAGATAGCAGCCAGCCAGCCAGATAGCCAGTCAGCCAGTCAGATAGCCAGTCAGCCAGTCAGATAGCCAGCCAGCCAGCCAGATAGCTAGCCAACCAGCCAGCCAGATAGGTATTTGTATTTTTAGGATAAAAACACATTGCGTATATGATAAAGTAGTTGAAAAATACCAACTCAAAATTGATGGTGGAATTTATGGTGATTATCAAACAAAACTATCCGCCGATGTCCTTAACCCATAGTGTTCGTGTGCCTTTTTCACAAAATGAAAGTTTTCTTTTGCTAAAGATAAGATACAAATCTTAGCAAACAATTGAAAGTCTCTTGCATTTGCACAAATCTTCTACTCACCCTCTACTACTGAAAATGACATTCTGCCAGCGCATATTACATACAAGTTAACATCTGTGAAATGAAGGAGTAACGAAGTGTAGCTCTTTGCAAAGAAGTATAGTTTCTGTCCGGAAAAATTTTACTTCATCGATAATAAAAATATTAATCAAGGTGTATTTTAATCTCAAATCGTGACCTGTAGGCCAAATTGCTGAGGAACTTTACAACTTATAATTACTAGACAGAACAATGCAACTTGGAGGCAGCAGCTTAAAAACAGCGCCATATTGCAACATTCAAACAAACTTCACACGAATACACATCTGATGGGAAGTGCATACTTTCTTTGCCCATTTCAAACGAAACCAGGAGAAAGTGGGTATTCAGTTTAATCAATACCGTTATACAAAATAACTCCCAAATCAGTTCCCGAATGATTGCCAGCAAGTGGTCCCACTGAGATTAGAACCGAGGACCCTGTGTTCCAGAGGTAAGCTGCTAAACGAAAGACCACGCCACTTTCTTAATTAGAGAACCGAGGACCGTTAACACAAACATCTACAAACAACAAAAATAAAAACAAAACAAAACAACAATATCCGTTTGTTTAAAATAAATGTCCACGTGAATGAAAATAACGACGATTGCTTACATCTTTTCATTAAAAAAATTGATTTGAATTCATTCAATGTACGAATACGTTCAAAGAAAAGTACGTATTCTGATAAAAATATTATTGCAGTTTCCGAGAAGTTTTGGAAGGTAATCTGGCTATTTGGGACCTGAAACTGTGCTAATTAAGAGATTCTTTCCGTGAAATATCATTGTATATTAATAACTTCATGGGGGAGTTATTATTTGAGGGGAATACGAAAAAAAAAAGCGGGAAGGGGGAATATCAACTTTTAACACGAACTTCTAAACGGAGAAATCTCATGAAACCAATGGAATGCGAAATTTATGAACGGAAGCGAAGAGGGGAACGCGAAAATTTTCTGCCGAAAGTTGAAATCCCCATTCCTACCTGGCATAAATAATGACCTCTCACAATGTGTCTTGTTCAAGCGGAACACTCATATCATACCCAAACAATCTAAAATCTGCCTCGTAAAAATGATATAGCTTTTGCATCAGCTCGTCTGGGATCTGTGAATAATATCTTTGATGTAGATCCGTGTTTTTTGTAGAAGTATTTTTATAAGATTTACCTAACCTCCAACTTTTTATGTGCAATACATTTGCCATAAGATAATTCATGTCATCCGCCATGGTTTCAAGCTTTCCAATGTAGTCGTGTTTGATGTCACAAACTTTATTACGTAATAATAACGAACTCCAATGCGTGTTTCCTCTGCGCGATTTATATGGTGCCGTTATGAACTTGATAAATTCCAGGAAAGTCACATCATTTGCTGCACGAAGTTCCTCTTTTGTTGCTCTTGGTCTCGTCGCCTTCAATATTCCTCTACCTACATGAATGTAATGTGCAGAAGGAGTGGTGACAAACTTATCCCGATATGCAGAAAGAAGACGTGTCAGAGGGTGGCGGACGAATATAAAGGTAGTATAATTTAAAAACTGCCTCCTTGCAAGGGCGCTCGGCATCTTGTACATCCGCCTCCCTTGCGAGCCGGTCAATTCATTAATCATTTTTAAGATGTGACTGGGTCCAACTTTACGCACAAAATTATAGATGAATTTGTACTTGTCTACACTGATAAATGAAGCGGTGTTCCTAGGGTTAACAAATTGATCAGGATCCATTACACTACGGTTGAAATACTTTGAGCATCCACTTTCCAGTTGTATTAAACGCCTCCTTTGAATGCCTTTCATAATTTCTATCCATGAAGAGGGCTTATTCTCACCAGATAATTCACGTCCTTCAAGTTTCTGCAATTAAAAATAAAATTAATAATAAGCACAAGATATGCTGTATGTGTATATGTACGTACGCTGCAAAACTGGGGTGTTAAATTTTAACACCAAATCGATATCAATGTTGCCGGTGTTAGTTTCTTGTGTTGAAATTTAAGATTGAACACCGCTCGGCGTTGCTGCATACTTTAATTATGCATTTTGGTGATCTGCTTATGAAATGTTAGAGGTAAAAGTTACAATCAAAATTTTCTAAAATATCAGGCATTACAAATATAAATGTTAACACCAAGGTTTGATGTTAATTAACACCAGAGGGTGTGCGGTCATGTATTGATTACAGGAGGGTGTTAACACCAGTAGTGTGAATTTCACACCGACAGTATTAAAAAATAATACGGACATGTGGTGTAAAACTAACACCAAAGTAGTGTTATATCATACATTGTAACAACAATATTTGTATTAATGTAACACTAACATTGTGTTATTTAACGCCGAAATGGTGTACAACACCAATGCCCGCGATCCCCTGCAGGAGGGGAGTTTCAAGTTGCAGTGTAAAGTGGTATTTTAATAGGCGAGCGGGCAGATCTCATAGCGTTTACAAAAGTAACGCACCCCTGGAAAGTACATAATTTTTCCTAAATAAATTCTCTAAAATTATAAAAATCATTTCTACGTGTGTTCTCACTTCTATTATATATAGTATGTGCACATTTTCGAGAAAATGAATTAAATGTCATCTCAATTTTTGCCCTGAATAACAGTGACCAACGGATATACATCACGATTCATTGACTCCAGCAAATAATGGGGCTATTGATAAGTAAATCTGCTCGGTATGCAGAGGACCAAACACTTCAAATTCCTTTTTCATCTGGAACTGCAAAGCCGTTGTTATTTACATGACTCTCCGAACCATGAGGCGCCAGACATCCATTGCATACATCTGCACATTCTGCGCAATATGCAGTTTCCGACTGTAGAGGAACTATTTGAGTATGACCAAGAAACCAGACTCTGAGGGGCCCGTGAACTAGAGCAAAAAAACAAACAAACAACAACAACAACAACAAATTTCATCCAAGGTGTTTTCAGAGGCCAATATTGGGGTATCATGTGGTTTTCGTCTCGCTTCGTGCGCGTTTTCTAAAGAAAACAGGGCCTAGTGTTCATCGGTTACACCCTGTTATTCCGAAGGTCCGCTATTCCGAAAATTAAATAGGGCCCGCTATTCCGAAAAATGAATAAGGTCCGTTACTCCGAATGTCCGCTATTCCGAAAGATAGATAGGGCCCGCTATTCCGAATATTGAATAAGGTCCGCTATTCCGAATATTGAATTAGGTCCGCTATTCCGAAAAATGAATAAGGCCCGCTATTCCGAATATTGAATAAGGTCCGCTATTCCGAAAAATGAATAAGGCCCGCTATTCCGAAAGCTAAATAAGGTCCGCTATTCCGAATTTTAGATAAGGCCCGCTATTCCGAATATTGAATAGGGTCCGCTATTTCGAAAGTTGAATAAGGCCCGCTATTCCGAATATTGAATAGGGTCCGCTATTTCGAAAGTTGAATAAGGCCCGCTATTACGAACACGTAATTTCCTATACCAGAGGGTCCGCTATTCCGAAAGATAGATAGGGCCCTCTATTCCGAAAGCTAAATAAGGTCCGCTATTCCGAATATTGAATTTTTTGGTTAAAATTACTAAATACAGAAGGATAAAAAAGAAAGAGACCGGTCTACTAAACATGAAGAGGGAGAGAAAGGCGAGAAATTAATATTAATTTTTATTTTTCGCAGTTGATCTTTTGAATTTTTGTAGTGTACTTTTATTAACACTTAGTGACGGGGGTCCATGGGACCCAACATTTGTTTTTCGCGCATTTTACTTCTTTCGGTTTTAACATAATTGACCGGTATTTCTTCTATTTGTCTGACTTTTAGATGCGCTTCTTTTTTGCAGTACATTTCAAAATAAGTGAGACCTCATTAAAAGTGTATGGTCTGTCCATTGACCGTGAGAGGTGAGAGGAATTATTTTAATGGCTACAGGTAAAAAAAGTTTATGGTACTCATACAATGTATAGTAATGTAGCTAGTACATAAATGTTGGCCTAAATACATTATTTTACATCTAAGATAGCTTGGATGTTTTAATTGAAGTATCAGGACGAAAACACCAGCAATTATTTCATTAAACGTTGTTATTTGAACATAACTTACCTTTGACATAGCAAAATACCATTCCTAATCACAGCATTGGAGAAATAATGCATTCTTATATCAATGCACACATAGCACGACTAAGTTTCTATTTTGCCATCAAAATGGGTCACCCTTTTATTGAGAGATTAGCGCAAAGCGGATTTGACATCCCAGTCAACCATGGCATAAGTTCTTCTATCACTAACAGATCATTGTAGAACAGAATTCACCAGTTTCCAGTAAGCCGATTCTGTAGAGTAACTTTGTACCATGGACACAACATGGTTTCTAATGGCAACAAAGGTCTAGTCTCCGCATGGCCGGGAATTGGACCCATATCAATATCGCCCTATCCAAATATGCATGAAGTCTCACTTAATTTGAAATCTAATATAGCAGAACAAAAAAAATTAAATCCATATGCACCGACGCGTTTATTAGGTAATTTAAGAGGTCTATCATAACTTCGCCTCATGCCATTTCGTCTAACGACCACTTGGTCTAACACCATTTGATCTAACTCAGAGGTCTAAATTGCCACATAGATTAATAAGAACTTGTCTATTGGCACTTGATTTCTAAACCAGTGTGTAGACAAAGATGGACATTAGGACCATTTCGACTAATATCCAACCGGTCTAATTTCCACTTCGTCTATTATCATTTGGTTACTCCCATGTAGTCTAAGAACCAGGAGTGGTTTAATAACCATTTAGTCTAAACCCAATTTGTCTAAACCTATTGTCTAATGATCAGGTGGTCTAATAACCATTTGGTGTAAAACCAATTTCGTCTATCCATTTCGTCTGTTGATCGGTTGGTCTTCTGCGTAAACCATTGGTCTAAACCCATTATGTCTAAACCCCATTTCTTCTAATGATCAGTTGGTTCTAATAACTATTTCGTCTACCACCCATTTTGCTCCCACCCAATGCCTCAAGTTTGTTTAATAACCATTAGTCTCAACCAACATCAATACATTGTCTCTGCGTTTTAACGAGATATTTGGTTTGGGAAAAGGGTGAAATTATGATTAATAGCGTGGATCTCATGCCCGTGTTTGGCCTCCCAAAACGTACCCTAAGCGCGTATTTCACTTGGCAACGAAAAAACCCCCTAAGCACGGATATTTGGTGATTTTGTTACCTAAAAAAAGACAAGTATTTTGGTTAAATTTGACTACCCTAAACAAGTAATTTGCGTGACTGTTAAAATGTACCCGAAAGTTTTTTGTATAATGTTTGTCTACCTAAACAAGTATGATTTAAATACTGCGCTGTAACCATACATACATTAAGCGGCATAGTGTCCTTATGTACCCCTGTCTGATAAAGGAAAATATCACTTATGCATGGTTAATTGAAGTTTTCGTGTATTTCATTTCACTCTTATGTGTAAAAGTTCCTTGTGCATTCTGTTGCTTTAATGTACTTCTATAATTTCAAATAAAAAAAAAAAACTAGAAAAACCCCCCAATTTTAAAAGGCTTAAAATTCATATCTAGCACCTAATACGTTTAAGATTTAAGCCCATTGCATTTAAATTCCTCAAGTCCTTTGAAAATTTTGTCCCTTATATCAGTCTTTGGTAATAATGGGTCCTGTCGTAATTACGGTTTTCTATTCTGTAGTTCATCTGGTTTAATGAACTAAAACCCGTACTAAATATCACTTATTTTTATTTGATTTGATTATTTTGATGTCTGTCGGAAGAATTTATGGATGGATGTCTGTGTGCCCACACCTGTACAAAAAGGTAAAAATTTAGCTTATATCTTTTTTCCCCTAGATGAGCTCGTGCTGTGCGGAGTAGCAAAACTTGGATGGCCCAAGCCCCTACTAACCAGATAATTCTGCCAAGGGGCCTCACCTGGGTCTGACAGGGGTGAGAACACAAAAGGGTCAACATGTCACAAAAAAGTCAACATTTGCGGCACATTTTTTTCTAGATGCGCTATTGTATCCAAGCGTATACGCATATGTAAGGAAGGCCCCAGCCCATCCTAACCCTTATTCATTCCCCGTCGTCTTCCCCTGGGTCTGACGCCGGTGGAAAACGGTACAATAGTCAACATTGCCAAAAGGTCACATTTTTCCATATTTTTTTCTAGATGAGCTCGAGTAGCCAATCTTAGGTATATGGTAGCAATAGGCACAAGCCCCTACGATAACCACGTAATTCATCCCTGGGTCTTCCCTGGGTCTTATAGATGCTGGGGAAACATAAAAAAAATAAAAAAAATAAAAAAAATGTAACATTTGGCCATATTTTTTTCTAGATTACTTGATGTAGCCAAACTAGGATATATTGTAGGAGGGAAGACCCTATTATATTACCAATGTAATCCATTCCTCCAGGTCATCCCTGGGTCTGACAGGGTGGTGGGAATCCTCATTAACTTTTAAAGGACAGTTAACCGTTCTATCATTTATCATTCATTTATTTAACCATAACATGGCTATTCCATCATTACAATTAAAAGGTTATTCCTTAATTTATCAAGGGCCTATTCCTTCATTTACCCTTTAAAGCCATTCCTCCAATTGGTCCATCCCCTTTTTACTACTGCTTTAACCAATTAAATGACTACGCATCATTTACAATTAAGATCTATTTTCCTTCATTTACCAATTAAAAGGTTATTCCTTCATCTATTAATTACAAGAGCTATTCCTTCAATTTAAAAATTAACGGGCCTACTCCATTTAGTGTTTAAAGGGTCATCATCATTTACAAATTAAGGCTATTCTTCATTTACCGATTAAAGGGTTATTCCTTCATTTTACAAATAAAGGTTCCATCCTTTATTCCTGAGAGGTAAAGAGATTATTGCAGTACACTTTCCAAGCAAATTTCTTGGGTAGTCCTAGGTAACTTCTTTTAATGAGTTTGTTAGGAAGTCTTTATATAGGTTTCTGGGTAGTCATTTTGGTGGGTAGTCCTACTGATTGGACGTTTTCATTTATTGAAGGTAGGCCTACTGATTTTTTTTAGTTTTTTCCTTTTTGTCTTACCGCGTATATTTATCATAACACACTGTGCCCCAGGGACAGTGTTCTTATTGTGTAATATTTCCCTATGCATAAAGGCTAGCATTTTTGCTGTATATCCATCTTAAACCTCATTGCTCACCTACTATCCCGAAAAAACATTCATTACAAATCTGAGTCGATTCAGACTGCGTTTTTTGAGCAAATCACAAAAGTGTGTGCCCATTTCGGCCATTTAAATGTAAGACTCATGACATAATTGCAATTGATTCTTTCGCCTCAAATCCCCCAAATGTCTTTTTAACCATTATTATTATGGGTGAATATGGGTGTTGGAGGGCTAAAAATTAACATTTAAAATTTAAAATTTAATAAGAAAAACAATACATTTTTTTTTTCTTATTGAATTGACCACAATCGGAACGTCCGTCAAAAGTTATGGTCGAAAATGTCGCTCGCGACTTAATTTTCTTGTGTTATTTCATATAATTTTTTTTGTTTCCTCAAGGTGCGATATTTAATTTTATCCACTTTAAAAATTTATATCTCAAACGTAATAAAATACACTATCAGGATTGAAAAAAAAATATTTGAAAGGTGCATGAATAACTTAAAAGTGAAGGAAAGTCCCTATAGATTCTCATAAGTTACTTTTCATCTGAAGCATTGACAGAAAAGGAACACAACGACGGGTTCCAAGATGATTTTCCATTCAATTGCGTGGTGTAGTAAGTGTCCCGGACGACAGTATGACAAATTCTGGTCTTATCATTTGGAGTCACTCTGCTGTTAGAATACCTGTACTTGTGTACAGTCATGCAAAATTCTGATTTTCGGAAAGTTTTCGATTGGTCCTGATTTTACAATCACTGATTCCACAATTAGGAATGAAAATTCAAGTGCTTTTTTTGTAATTGATAATTTTTAAAAGAGCAATTTCTAAAATATGATAACAACTAAAAACAGTGTTTCTAGACAAATTGCGATATCTCAAAATAAATTAGCGATATGTCTTCGCTGCTCGCAGGATTTCTAAAAAGCGATTATCAGTAAGGAAAAAAAAATGATGGGATAAAAGTAAAATAACACTTAAGGACCGGGGGGGTGGGTTCCTAGTGACCCTCCAAAGTGTTTTCGCGCGGGCCCGCTTTACGTGTGGAATTTTTGCGCCGAATTTTGTTTAAATTGTCTGACTTTTCAAGGCGCTTCTTTTCATACCAAAATAATTAAATCGACCAAGCCGTTACTGAGTTAATTAGGATGGTCCATGGACCCCCCCCCCCCCCCCCCGGGCACTAACGGGAAGTCATATTGTAATCTGCTGAGCATATTTAAAAAATCAAGAACCACCCAATTTTTTTTTGCTGATATTTGTTTACCCAACATCTAAGTAAACAATTATAGTAACATGTAAAAATAATTAACCCGTTTATGTGCTGAAACAACAATATCATTGTGGACGTTCTAAACCGTGTTACTGGTACAAAGTCTATGGTAAACATGAGGGTATTTTGCAGACCCCTCAAAATACAGGACTCCCTAAAACTGAAAGTTTTGTGTTAATATATGTATTTTGGGTCCGAGAGTTGATTCACAAAAATAAGTTTTCAAAAAGTTTGATGTAAGCGCAAGGCCCATTTGAATTTTCCGTCTTTTTGCCCATTTTTCGCGGTTTTGAAAACAATGTTTGCCCCTAATTTGCCACCCAAATAACAAGTTCATTTGTTATTGCTGATTCGGGGTTGTCTTATTACTCT
>JAMKCH010045688.1:0-18189 GCA_023653785.1 Ophioderma brevispina | reverse complement strand
GCCCCCCAATGTTTCAAAAATTTGGAATTCTTACATGTTGCAATTGGTAACTGGCCTAGTATACTGTACCTGTGAATGTTAAGCTCGAAAATGTCTATGTGTCACAAACGAGGACTTTTGTACTATAATAATAATTATTACGGGGATCCCCGATAATAATTCAAAAATTAACGGCTACGCTTGTTGGAAAACGGCCTTCCAATGTGAAATAGCCGGGAAATAGCGCCATGTAACGTGTCTACGCTCATCCTAGTTTAGTTCGGGCAAGTCAAAGTTAGAGGTTATTTTCCTCGAGGTGGCACTATTTCATCATGGACCGGACATAAACGTAGCATTTTCCGCTCTGCCGTTAAGTCCAATCTGCGATCCCATTCTACTTACAAAATTGCTTATTTTGTGATAAATACGCCTTTTTTAGCATTCCTCGGTTCGCAGGTATAGTTTTTCCTAGACAATCTCCAACGTAACTGTGCAAAAGATCCAACTTTTGAAAATTGGGGGGCGCTTCTACAAAAATGTGCCAATATTGCTTTAAAGAATGATTCCCTCGATCTCCACCGAAAAAATCAGTTCTTTTTTCAATGCTTAAACAAAAATTCCCCAAAGCGGATTTTGCGGTTTGGATATGTTATCGAACATTGTAATTCTGTCTGGCGTCCGCTGTATCCAAACGTATACGGCCGATTAATTCGAGGTTAGGGGTTCTAAATTTACATCTCAACGCCTGGGCCTATTAGTCCCTACAAGAGGGGACCTTTTTCCTTTCAAATACTGGTAAAGGTTAAATTTACGTGAGAAAATTCCTCCTCATGGATGGGCTGGAACAGCCCATCCATGAGGATTTTCTAACCCGTTACAGCACACTTTTAGATTATGTTGTAAGAAAAAGTGTCCCCTCTTGAGGACTAACCCTGTTTTAAACCCCAGTTCCTAAAGTTAAGTCTCCCTTTCAGAAATACCAACCCTTGAGTTTTATTGTTCAATATATTAAATAATTTATGACAACAAGGCTTTCTAATATCATGCATGGTTCTGTCCTATCAAAATCTAGTTTTGAAGGTTAACCATTTTTGACATATTTTATCTTAAGACATGATATGATCAGAAATTGTGTTTGATATGCATTAATTCCAATACTCCACTCAGTCAAACAACCAAGTGGAGGGATCACTCGCTCATTAACAAAAAAATGTGGCAAAAAAGTTGGATTTTGAGCATATGGGGCAATGACATACATGCCATTTTAAGGCCGTTTCAAGATTCCAAACATCGACTGGGTTGTACTCTCACAGTTATTTGACACCAAACTTTTTTGGGCCCATATGCAACAAATTGGCAAAATTCATAATTAAAAAATTTAATCATCAGATCAAATAATAGGAATGGAGCAAGTACTATTTACATTAATCTTTTAACATTTTTAAAGTATATTTAAGAGCAAGAGTCACCTGTTTGGCCAAATTTGGGATGAGAAAAGCCCGAGCAAGTCAATCCATGCATGCCTTGCTTTCAAAATTCTCAGCATGAATTAGTATTAGTGCAGTGTTTTCCATCATGTACAAAATTTGGTATTAATCTGAAGTGGACATTCAAAAGCCTATGTAGAAACCATAAATAAAATGAAATCACAAGGAAACCTTTTGATGCAACTGGGAGGAGAGATCGAGAGAGAGTGAGGGAAGCAGCCTCAAATTGCACGTTGATCAGAACTCCTATAAAATGTATCATTACTCTGAAGTAAAAATATTGCGCTTTCTTCCCAAGTCATTTCTTTTTTGTGGATTTGAATTTTGCATTTTGCAACAATTGATGTAATTATAATTGTATCACCTTTCCAGATATTACTGCATGCTATAGTTTCTCTTTTGTTATGTTTAATTTTTACAAGGTGCTAAATCTGCAAAAAGAAACTAGTTGACAATCAAGTACCAAGACTCTCTGGGTATACTCAGATTGACCTTAATTACCCCCCGACCCCCATGGACTTGACCTCAATGACCTTATGTAACCTTATTTGACTTTATTCTACAGTCCTGTTGTCTCACTGTGCAGGACTTGTGTGGCTTTTTTCCAAAGGTTTGAAGTTCAGAAAAAAGTTTCTCATTTGAGAAGTAGTCCAATTTGCTCCAGAAATTGGGTCTTGGAGCCCCTGGAACTTCCATATATGGTAATGAGGGTCAATGGCCAAACATGCAATGTCATACAAGGGTCAATTATCAAATGGGCTGAAAACATCAAATTGTCCTCATTCAAGAAAAGTTCCAATTTGGTTGCAAGAACTTGGATCCCTAGATGTCCCTTTGAACTTTCATATGATAGTGAGGTCAAGTGTCACATACCAAGGTCAACGGTCATATGAAGTCATGTATAAAATTTTAACCAGACTTTTACATGAAACATCCAATTGGCATGAATTTGAAAAATCTGAAGACCTTATTCATATAAGGTCAGGGTCACTTGCACAGACCAGGTGCTCTCCCTCTCCTCCAACAATAGTGGCCATGCGCCAGGTCATCCTCCCCTAAATCTGCCCTGCCTCTAAAGACCCCTATGTGACGGTGTTTCCAGAAGGTGACCTCCCTTCTTGTCTGACAACCTTATATTCGGAAACCTTATAACGGAATAAAACCATATGTGGTTTATTCTGTTAAGGTTTTCCGAATTCATAAGGTTGTTCAGAAAGAAGGGTGTCACCTTATGGAAACACCCCTACATGTAATGTGACCGTTTTTTGTCATCTATTAGCACTTCTTCGCAAGAAGTGTAGGATCATCAAACTTGCTCACAAGAACTGTGCCGACAAGTCTTTACCGGGGTTTACAGACTGACCTCTAATTACCCCCTACGTCAGCCCTTTTGACCTCTCAAGGGTATTTCCCCCCCTACCCGGAAACTCACAAGTTTTACAACTTGCAGTACTTTTTTGTCACATGTGCTGTGGTGTAAAAAACAACCGACTATTACATTCTATTCCTGAAAACCAATTACTTTTCTGCACAAATAATAGTTTCATCTAAGCACACATTAAATTAGACAGTGCTTACACTGTGCCGTTGTACCTCATATTTTTTGTGTACCTTTGATATTTTCAGTGTACCTGAGACAAGGACAATTTTATTTATTCACCAAGATTGATGTATAATATGTTCATAATGCAAGGCAATCGGTCGTTAGGTAGCTACATAAAAAAATAGTGTCTTGTAGCCCTTCCTCCTCACTCTGCAAAAAGGTAAACTTTTCATTTACGAGGTCTAATCTTGAATTTAGGGGGTTGGGAGTGAGATAGAATTTGCCTCGATGCAATTTCCTTTTTTGTTAGGGTGTTTTCATGTTTAAAACCATTTTTGACTAATTTTTTTGACTAACCTTTCATTGGATGACCTATGGCCGGTTGTCTTTACTAAAATCCATTTTTTTTCATAAAAAAATCCACATATATTAATAAAACTTGTTGGTGTTTTTTCCCCATACAAGTTCAAGAGTTAGGCTCTCTTACAATTGAATAGTAGCACAACAGTTGGGAAATGTATAGCATGTGCCCGTTTCACAATAATTGCCAACTTTGTCAACCTGGGTCATTTTTTCAACTCAGTGTCAATCTTTGTTTATTTGTTTTCTAATGTGTATAAGACTATAAAATTTAAGGAAAAATCGAAGCACCCCTCGGATTCTTTTCTCCTCATTACTTTTTTTAATCAGAGGATTTTGGAAAATTGAGCATTTTTGTAAAACTGCAAATAGTTCTTATGGAAAGTTAGCATGATTGCAAAGAAATTAGACTTCGTCGTCATAATTTAAAGTAGGCACCTTCAGGCACTACCAGCTGCATATGACATTGACTCTTTAATTTTGACAATTTCTTGACATTTTTTCCTTCTAGTTTATCCAAAACAGGTTCTTGACATAAAACAGTTTTTATTTATAAAATCAAAAGAGTAACAGAGCAGAGTGATTTTCAGGGAAAACAAAAATTGATTATTTTAGGCTGGAGAACATCTGTCCTGAATGCATCAATCTTGCCCCTTGAGTAGCAGATAAATTAGCTTATGTCCAAGGTTGGACGTGACATGTGAACGGAGTTTGACTTCAATCTTATCTTGTATTGACATGTTATTCAATCAAAACTTATTTTAAGACTTCTATAACCAGATGAAAACTACTAAATTCCCCTAGTGAATGCTTTCTGGTTCATCCTCATGCCCTTCCAATATTCCAAAGCTGTTAGATTGCATGGTTGCTTGATTGAAGCTTACGTTGGACGTGACAAATTTGAAAATGTGCACGGGGCAATTTTTTGAAATTTCTAAACTGATCGGCACCTCAAAGTAAGTTGTAGTTCACAACCCATGAACAATAGAAACATACTCTGAGATGGGGGGTTAAAATTGCAGACCTCCTCGTTTTTTGAGATAGCACCTTGAGTGTGTTGTACGGTACCAATGTGTTGGACATGACTGGTGTGAACGGCAAAAAGTTAATGTTTTGTAGAGCCAATCCATTTTACAGTGGTTTGTCAACTTTTAGTACAATTTTACTTAGTACAGTGAAAGTGCTCTCAGAGAATAAGTACAACAAAACAGAGAACTATTTCATAAAGATAACAGTCTTCTGCAAAAATGTTGACTTGACAAAATTGTGAACCGGAAAATTGCGGACAAGATTCCGAATAACCATATCTGAAATTAATTCAAGGACCATCCTATAACTTTTTGTGTGGGCATTAATCATGAGGATTGTCCTTGTAAATGATACAATAAACTGCCTACCAGATATCCCCCACAGGAGTGTCAGTGTAATTTAATAAATGGTGTTCAATGTGAACGGAAAGTCCAGTCCAACACTCAATTTTGATTGCTCCCATCAGTTTTTTGAGCACTCTGCTACACCATATTTTGAACATGGTCAATAAAGTGTCCACTAGTTTGCCTAAAAAAACTCAAAAGTAAAAATTAAATGTTCTACAGAGCTAATTGGCAGCTGAAAACGCAAAGGGCATGTATTTTGGTTGACGCCATATCAGTCAAATTTTGACCATTTTGGGGTGGGCCGTCTCCTGAAATACAAGCACCAATAAGTTGGTTTAGGTAAGGGCGGTAGGTCTCGTAAGAGATCTTAGAAGTAAAAACACAAAAAGGTGACTCTGTTCCATTCCGGTAAAAAATCCTATAGGTTTTGAAGTGAAAACTTAAGAAGTTGGCAATTACTGTGAAACGGGCCACGTAGCATAGCAAATTAGGAAACCTAATTACATGCATCAAATCGTCGCGCCCCACATCCACATACTGTCTTATTTGACATTTTTGCTTTTTGAGATATTTTGCATAAGTACTTATATTAGTTATGGTCTATACAAGCACAAAGTACAATCTTGAAAATGACCTAATTAGTGAGATATTAATTAAGAATTTTGATCAATAAGCTCAAAACTGCATATCGCGATTTCACACCTATTTCGTATGTTTTCTTTTTACCCTAATTTCAATAGGTGTTTAATTAATGCTGTTCGTAAAAAAACCAAGCTGTTTACGCTTTTCTCGTACAGATCTATATGCGTCGTATCTGCCTCGTTCGTGAACATGACGTGTTTCCAACATACATATCCTCTGAACACATGAACACTATAACGGTGAAATTAGCTTTGTATACAGGTGGCAAAATACGACTTTTTTGCGTTCACATACAGACTTATAACTATGTAGCTTTATAGCAGGACTACCATTGCCACTTTCAAACTCAGCAAAAATGTTTTTCTTCATACTTTATGCAAATTAAAAATTAAAACTGTAATGTGTAATTCCATAGTCCAAACATGAAATCTCTCGGTAGAGTTTCAATGGCGATTTTCTCGAAAAGGCATTTCGTCAGATAAGACATATGTGATGTTGGCGAAAATCTCTAATTGCCTTTAAATCAAAATACAATCCATCAAAAAAGGTTTGCATCTATGATTTGAAACAATACACATGTTGATTGTTGAATTCCCATTTTACATGAAGCATTCCATATAACACCATAGAACTATAACAGAAAGTGAATCACATGTATTATGGAATAAGCCAAGCCCGTAACGGATTTCACTGAAACAGCGTGCCATGGTTGTTGCTGCGCAAGCACTCGCGCATCATCACTGTTGTTGCGTAAGCAGTAAGCCACACGCATTACAAAATCTGTGGGCGTCACCATTTATGTTTTCAGTGTGGCATTTCCCCAGTGTTCCAATTGTCTGATCGACCGCTTTTTCTGCAATAATCTGTGCGAAAACCAATATATTGAAGAAACCATTCCTCTAAAAAGATCCTACATCCGTATGCACAAAAATCCTCCTCCCAATGACCCCATGTTAATTTTGCTTAGGAAAGGGAGATATTTGGCGATAGCATGTGGCATCAGTTGTTGTTGTTGTTTTCACTCGCTAAATACGACAAATTTAAAATAATCGTGTGTCTCATAAATATGCATTAGGACTTCCAAATACGATGATACGTAAACCAAATATGGTGGTGCCCAAAACTATGATAACAAAGTGCAAAATGCTCATTATAATACTTTTGGGCACCTCGATTTTGGTTACGCCGTTTGTGGAGAATCCGCTTGTCTACCTTATATAAGTCATTGTCTAACACCCAGTAATTTCTCTTCTTTTTCTATAGTGAGCCACACCAGCATTCCGATGTAGACACACCAGGTGTAAACCCCCCACCTTTGTCCCCTCCCGTTAGCATGATGATGGAACCACCTGTCCCAGGGCGGCTTCCTCCGCTCAAACTCCTCCATGGACAGGCTGCATTGGACCTAGATACACCCCCACCTTCGCCCGGTGTTCCCTCGCCTGAAACCACTATCTTAATGGTTCCTGTACTCAAGCCGCGGATGTCGTCGTACTCAACCGAGGAGGTGGATCATAGCGTAGCTACATTGGATCAATGTTTTCAGGTACGTCTTGTTGTTCGGAATTGTCTGTTTAAAAAACAAATAGCTTAAGGATGACACCATTCAAATTTTAAGCAGTGGCGACACAATTTTGACAACTGATATAAGTAGGGATATGCAAGAGCTATGACCTCTGCAGAAATCCCAAAATCCATTATGGGATATAACTTAGCCTACAAATGTCATGATTTAGCACCCTTTATAAATGTATGCCCATTCTCCATAGAGTGAAGTGTTAATAAACTAGATTTTTAAGAAAAATCATATTTGCCCACAATGAAATTTCTTAAAATTTACACAAGTTGAAGTCAGTGGTGGCGGAACCATATCAGGAGGCCATTACCCTCCACTTTTCATAGGTTATGTCAGGCTTATTAGAGCCGTAACAGAAAAGGATAGTAATTAAGTATTGCAAAATGCTCAGGTGAAAGTGCCAAGTGGCCCCTCCACTTGAAAAATCACTCCGCCACCGCTGGGTTCAGCTGTTCGAAAGTCTTATTATGACGAAACCGAAATTTAAAAAAATGGCGACATAGTTTTGACAACTGATTTGGATTATTTATTCCACTAGCTATATCTTGAATCAAAATTTAACACATGGGTTAAAATTGTGTCGCCACTGCTTAAAATTGCTCTGTCAGGTCAGGTTTCCTTGGAGG
This sequence comes from Ophioderma brevispina, assembly GCA_023653785.1. Taxonomy (NCBI): domain Eukaryota; kingdom Metazoa; phylum Echinodermata; class Ophiuroidea; order Amphilepidida; family Ophiodermatidae; genus Ophioderma; species Ophioderma brevispina. Next base: position 10,600 of record JAMKCH010045688.1, on the reverse strand, counting down.
GCCAGCTACTGGTATCCTGGTAACCATTACTACCTGTTCCAGGGCCAGGTTGGCGGCAGCTAAACCATCACCCCATCAGGTTTCTAAAGAAATCTGATGAGGAGGGTAGCTGGTTACCTGGTAGAATGAAAAAGAAGATCTACCTACAAGGGCATCAGCTCTGGAGAGCTAATGGTAGCCATCCAGCATGTGCTGCCTTGCATGATATTGGTGGGCATGGTTGCCAAAGGCTAGGCCCACCGCCGAAAACTGTGGATTGGCGTCAGGAAGGGCATCCGGCCAATTATCTTTTGCTCCAACAAATCCTCACACAGCAGTAATGCTGAGTGTGAGATAAAACCGGATTTAAAACTTTGGTCTAACTAACTCTAACATGAAAATTCATTGTGGACAAATATGATTTTCCTTAAAAATGTAGGTTGTAATGGAAAATGGGCATGTAGAAGGCTCTGTAACATACATATCATGACCTTTGTAGGCCTATATGGTAAGATTCCCACAATGCATTTTTCTGATTTTTACAGGGGTAATAGCTCTTGTAAGTTGTATGTCCCAACTTGTATCAGTTATCATAATTGTACTGTGTCACCACTGCTTAAAATTGCTCTAAAAATAAAAGGGACAATTTGTATGGGGTCAAATAGCTGTGCAGGAGGAACATTCCAAGCTGGCTAAGGTTGGGTATGAACAGGGTATCTAGTACTGTATAATAGGAAATTTTCGCGTACAGATATTTTCACGATTTTAACAGTTTTGCCAAATGCGCAAGAATTTAATTTCACGGTTTTGACATCAATGCAATGCAAATCTATTGGAAAAAGTTATTTTCGCGAGTTTTTATTTTCGCGTTTTTATGTTCACTCGCGAAATTCACAAAAATAAAAACCTCGCGAAAATTTCCACTTATACAGTATTTTCATAGCAAGCTTGTGGGATATTCTATACTTTGTTTCACTTTGTCGTGACAGTGGGAAATATCGGAATTAAGACTCGCACACAGCAGTCACACACATTTTGTGTTGCTGTCTGTGTTCTCACTTGTACTAATGTCTGGACTTTCCTGTCACAATGGAGTATTCTTTGGCAATAGCTTGCATTAGAGATTGCATGGATTTCTTTCAACCAGAAAAGTAATTCAGTATGCTTTTCAAAATGATTGGATATAAATTTTGACTCTTACTTGACCTTAATGCACTTATCAAAAAATGCCTCGGCCGGGACTTGTACTACAGTACCTGATAGCCGGGGAGTTGATCCTTTTTTTTGCCCGGCTGTACCGGGCGTATGCCGGGACTTGTTCATGGAGTTCATGCATGTCAAAAAAAGCGGGATTTTGGTTCGGGACAAACGGAAGCGCAAGTTTCTACAAAACGTATAAACATAGTATGATAAAGCTACAATACATGAGATTGAAAGCAGCATAATCAAAAATGAATCGCACAATTGGGTTTGACGCATTTTAACCAGTGTGCAAATTCCCCTGTTTAGCATAGCAAAATGCTACCATTTTGAGGTAACTGATACACAAATTTTGACCTGTATAGCATTTTTTACAATGCTAAATATTTAAAAGCATCCCATTTATGATAAAATTGTCAAAAACTGCTGTACAAAATTTTTGATGGAATTTGCACACTGATTTTGACACTTTTGCCCGGCTAGCAGGGGTCGGGACTTGGCTGGGGTTTGACATAAAAATGTTGCCCCGCAGGGCCGGGACTTGGCCAGGACATGGCCGGGGAGTTTAACATTTCAAAAACGCACCTCCTGTGCAAGTCCCAGCCATCCCCGGGTACCTAGGGGCGATTTTTTGATAGATGCGTAATTGACCCCAACCAAAAATGACTGGAATTTTGATATGAAAAATGCCTGGAATTATGATAAGAAGAGGGCAGCCCAAGCTAAGGTTGTGCGATGTTTTTGGTAGACCAATATTAATTTACTCTGGGGGGGATTACCAAATCACATTTTTAGCTCTCACATCAAAACTGGTTGAAATATTGGCACGATACTTTACAAATGGTGTTGGGAAAATAAGCACTTTTCTTGAAAAAGAAAAGCACTTCTAATCAAATTTTTTGCCTTTGTTTTTTTAGATTCTCTACCCAGGAAAGCATCCAGCACTACATACCCACGGTAGAGTGTCATCCGCCTTTGTCCACAATAAATACAGCGTCACACTAGCTGATCATTATGCTATACTTCAAGATCTGATGGTCAGCCGGTCGAGACTTCTATTCAACCGGGACTGTTGCGTTCGCATCTCACAACTAGCGGAATTTGTGCACAATCTGAAGGTCATTGTGCACGAGGAGTACCAGACTCTGCAGCAGGTGTTTACGCAGAGACCGTCAAAAGTTTTCACGAAATTGGAATACCTGCCAAGTCTTTGTGAGGATTTCAGGGTGCATCTGAACCACTGGACTTCGTTGCAACATAGAGTGCGCTCTGACAAGTGGCTGCAGCCGTTGCTTGTGGAGTTGTGCGCAGAACTGGACAGAGTCCACGACACATTGTTGTATTGGCAGGATTGTGCCATGGCGTGGTTGCATCGCATGGTCGAAGTGGGGCTGTGGGTATTTGCACATTGTCCGCCCGGTTCAGTCACACAGGACATGTTGTGGAGTATAGTCCGAGGTATAGAAGACTTCAATGCCATTCTTAAGTTAGTCAAGCAAAATACCCCTGACACAGCTAACGAACAGTATAGACATGTAAATGTACCTCTAATGCCAAGTATACATTGTAGTAGTATGCCCTCGCTGCCATTGAAACGTAGAATATGCAGAAAACCTCGAGAATGCAAACCATTTTCAGTTCATCGAATAATAGCCATATTAGCAAAAGAGCGAGCAAAGCCCGCTGCATTCCAGATATTGAACTACTTTTGTGGAGGATCAGCTGTTAAGTATACCATCAGTCACCAGCCAGTCGCATTCAAATGGTCGTCTTATCCATGTACTACTCAAAGTGGTTCAAGTAGCAGTATTAGCAGTACTCTTAGTAGTCTGGACAGTAGATCGGTAACCAAAGCAGCGCCCTCACATGGCCAATTGGATAGTGCAATTTTCTCGTTAGAACAACTGACCAGATTTGATTTATCTCAGGACCAGTGTCCAGTCCGTGCAATCGAAGCTCAGGAGGATGATCTTCTTTCAAAATTTCTTGTGGCTGTTGCCATGTCAACTAGTCTCCTGCAGTACCCCCACTTGAAATCAGACTCAAGCACCGAAAGCAGCTCAACCTCGCCAAAGAAGCAAGTCCGAGGAGCAGGTAAAGAAACAACGGAAGCCAAGTCGCCGACCGAGAGACGGAATAAGCAAGAGCCTCGAAAGTCGGTGCACTGGGGGGACTCATTGGACTCGAGCCTCAAAGACAAATTGTTTGGCAAATATCTGCGACAGTTCTGGCAGCTGACCTGGTTGGAGTTGTTGGATCTCTTACACAGACCTAGTCTGACCACTGTTGGCAAGACAGATGGAGCTATTGGGCATGTGTACTTGAGTAGCGATCCTGTGGTGATGAGTTTGGTGTATACCATGGAAAAGGCTTGTGATCAAGGTAGGCTTGATATTTAGAAATTTGTATTGTCGATAGTGTAAAACCATCCCCCAGTGAGGAACTCAAAAGAACCAGCTTCAAGCCTCTGCCCTTGCTTTAACAATAGCTCTCTCAAAGTTTTGCTACGACTTTTATGCCTGCAAATTTAGGCAATAATTTGAATACAATCTTCAGGGTGAATCCTGGTATTTTACAGTGTGTTTTGAGGAACAAAAGGGTCAAATGGGCAATGACTGCTGACCAGCCTTATTATACAACTCGATGGAATCTCTCTGGGGATGTTTGACCAGTCATGTTGTTGCCGTAAGGCTTTCTGCTGCTCCTTATTCCATCAAACACAGCGGGTCATTCCTGCCAAGTCAAACAAATCGAGTCCAACCCACCACGCCTCATGATGTCGGTGTCCTTTTTGGTATTGAAGATTTCATGAGAAACTGAAACCTGAAAATTTGAGCTCTGTACCTCTTGGTTTTTACACTCCCACAGCAATTTTGATTTGAGGGGGGTGTCACCACCCATAAAACATGGAGGCACCGTTGGTGAAATTCAATATTCAGAGGGGGTCCGTAGTAAAGAATCTCCGACCCTCAGATGCTGCAAACTCAGCAAATTGTCACGCTGGCTTCCAATTAAAGGTCCCAGGAAATGCACATATAATTATGTGGTTTGCTGCAAGTCTACAAGAAGGGGGGGGAGAGAAAGCATGCAATATTTGGGGTTGTGATGACATCATTAGTGGACTATTGATTTTTCAGAGAGTAATAGAAAATTCCATGTGACAGTGTGGAAATCTATTTATAGGGCACTGACTGAAAATCAATAGTTTCCATACTAATGATGTCATGGTAGTGTATTTCTTTTGTTGTGGCCCTGTTTATTTGAATTAATGCCCCGGAAAGATTTGGACTAGGTTTATCTGCATCTCATTTCCTGGTCCTTTAAAGTTAAACAGGGGGTCGAAAAAAAGGCTCAAAAACAACTCGGCCATACTTAAGGGGGGCCTAAGTCCAAAAGTAATGTTATGATATAACTTCCAAATTTGGGCTGGTGATAGCTATTCTTGAAACCTTGTGTGGACAATTAGAGGTGGGCTAATACAGGGGCAGAAACATGATGATATTTCATATCATTGTGTCCTAACTCTTATTTGATGCAGCTTTTATCCCCTGAAAGCATTTTGTGACACCAAATTTGTCAACATCGGTCCAAAAATTAGAAGGGCCGCCAAAGACGTGAATTTAGAGGGGGGGTCTGAAGAGGGTCGAAAGATAAATTATGTCATTCTGTAACTATATGACATTTTAGCCCATTTAGTATCTAAACATATATATTTGAGGTCAAAGAATCCATTTGTAAATGTTCCAGCAGTGTCAGAGCTACCGCGTTGTTCGTAAAATTGCCATTTTTGGTTAACATCTATGAGGGCGCTTTTGCCATTACAAGGTACCTGGCGCTTTTCTTAGTGCAATATTGAAAACTATCCGAAGGTAGAATTGATAGTACCAGGGGAAAAAGTTAGCAAAAAGAAGCATACTCCAGAAATTGGGAGCTCTTTAAACTTAACGGTTTTGCTGTGGCAGTCAGTTTAATGGAATACCTCATTATCGCCTTTTGTGCTAGTTTTGTGTGATCAACAAACTTTTGCACCCTATGTTTTCAATCTAGACATTGCCAATCTGTTATAAAATTGCCACTGTGGACCAACGAAAAGAGCTATGGTGCTGAAAAGTCTTCAGAATCATGTTAATACGGCTTATCTTCAATCTACCAGAAAATATCTTCCAAAATGGGTAGGTTAGGGCGTGGGCCGGCAAAGCGCCTCCTGGCTTAATTTTACGTAAATGGCTATTTTATGAAACGAAAAATCGCAATCTGACGAAATTCAATCAAAATGGGATTCCTTGACCGCAAAAACAGAAAATTAACCCTAATATTGCTAAATGTGGTAATGTATTCCGTAACTGACAATTTTCTTTTCAGACCCTCTTCAACCCCCCCCCACTCAAATTTTGATTTTTGATCGGCACCATTCTCATTTTTTGGCCGATTTTTGACAAAAATTGGTGTCCAAAATGCTCAGGGGATCACGCTGCATCAATAAGAGTTCAGGACCAAAGATTCTTAACCATCATCCTTTTATAGCCCACCCCTAGTACATCTTATACTTATATCAACTTCATTGGTTGGATATAGCGTGTCACAAAAAGAAAAAGTCCATTGACATTTCATAATTTTTCTATCTACTTCATCGGCACTTAGCATTTTTAAAAGCTTGTTCCAGTGGGTAGCATAATGTAATGGCCGATGCAGCGCAGCGTCTGTACTTGGACCTCACATTTGTCCTGGTTTTTGTCAGTTTATTAACCCTAACCAAACTCACTTGGTTCATTGTTACAATTGTATGATTCTTATCAAATGCTCGGACCGTGTTTGTTTCTTTTTATTCCTTCCCTTTCTTTTGTGTGAATTTTATAATTGCATTATTATTGTTTGTATGTATGTGTGTATGTGTGCGTGTTATATTATATATTTTTATTTTAGGCCTTAACTTAATAGCTTTGTCAAGACTTCGTTTTAGTTAATGTCTGCCCAAAGGAGCCAACCGCGAGTGGCACAAGGGCGTCAGCGCGATAGATTTTTTTTTCAGCTGATATCTCCCACACAGCATGTCAGAGGGGGAATACTATAGGCCCGTCAATAGAATGAATGCTCTGCCTTAACCCCACAATAATGCAACAGAATCAATTCAACAGAATTGTATTGAGAATACCTGTAAAAACAACATATCAAAGTCCTACTAAAATCAAAGGATAGGGAACCTATATTATTTAAGGGGGTAAGGTTATACAGGGGTCCAAATATGACAAGTAAATCAAAACGTTTGAAAGTATGCCAACGTGTTCGGTACATTTCCAGGATTACAAAAAGTTATAGTTTTGCCATATTCTTCAGGTTATTATTTAAGAGGTTATTATCAACAAGTAGGTTCAAGGTCACAATGGGGGTAAATTTTCAGATATTCCGTTCGTTCTAAAAATGGTGGTCCATTGTTCGTCTAATGGTCCAGAACCCGAAAATATACTGTGGGGGCACCATCTTTAATACTTCGTTCATAATTGGACGCAAAATGTGACTGGGGGCTACCGGTCTATGGGAGTTCCAACTAGTCAATAGCTCTGTAATTCTTAGATAGAAAGTTCAAACAAAGAACTATTTACATTTACTTCTCTAGTGGTGACAAATTTAACAGTTTTACAACCATTCCGCTCAAAATCGGACCATTCTATGAATTTTACCCCAGGATTGACCTTGAACTGTTATGAGCCTATTGGATACTAAAACTATAAACGCGTAGATAATGCAACCTATACCTTTTTAAACCTTACGAGTAGCCCATTAAATTGGTTCATCATTTAAATCAATTCAACAAGTTCTAATTTTTTACACCCTGTACAAATGTTCCCCTTATTTCTAACAGTTCCACTAGGGTTGATTTTTGTAGACTTTTAATATATAATTTTTGGGGAATGAAATATTCAAATACTTAAAAAAAAAATTGTTTCTGTTGCAATTGGTGTGGGGTCAAATCATAACATTATGGACTACTAGTAAATCAGTTGTCCCAGGCTGTGCACAGACTATTAAATTAAGTCCTTGTTATCTCTTCCTTAGTCGATGACACCCAGTTGGTGAGGCAAGTCTACTGTGTGTGGACTAGGGAGTTACAACACAATGCTGCCCCCCATTGCCTATTGGTGATGCAGTAAGTTGGTGAAAGAATTGATATTTCACTATTTCTTTAGAGTTAGACTACATATTTTTAATAGGTTTTTTATAAGCAAATTAGCGACTTGCAGATTGCCCCTTGAAGAACCTGATCATTACTGATTCCGCATTCCTTTTTGGCATAGTTTTGTTTATAAGCGGATTATCGACTTTGGGTTGTTCTTGATGAAGACCACTGACCTTACTGCATGTGCATTCCTTGGTTTAGCATAGTTTTGTTTATAAGCGGATTAGCGACTTGGGGTTGTTTTTGAAGAGAACCACGACCATTACTCCTGCAAATTGTGCATTCCTTGTTTAGCATAGATTTTTGTTTATAGCGCTTAAGCGACTTTGGGTTGTTCTTGAGCAGACCACTGACCATTACTGCATTGTGCATTGCTGTTGGCATAGTTTTTGTTTTAAAGCGTATTAGCGACTTTAAGGGTTGTCCCTTTAGACCAGTGACCATTACTAAATTCCGCATTCCTTGTTTGCGAATAGGTTTGTTTATAAGCGGATTAGCGACTTCGGGTTGGTCCTGAAGACCAGTGACCATTACTAAATTCCGCATTCCTTGTTTGGAATAGTTTTGTTTATAAGCGGATTTGACTGCCTCGGGTGTCCTTGAAGACCAGTGACCATTACTAAATTCCGCATTCCTTGTTTGGCATAGGTTTGTTTATAAGCGGATTAGCGACTTCAGGTTGTCCTTGAGGAACCAGTGACCATTACTAAATTCCGCATTCCTTGTTTAGCATAGTTCTGTTTATAAGCGGATTAGAGACTTCGGTTTTCCTTGAAGACCAGTGACCATTATTAAATTCCGCATTCATTGTTTGGAATGGTTTGTTTCTAATTGGATTAGCGACTTCGGGTTGTCCTTTAAGACCACTGACCATTACCGAATTCCGCATTCCTTGTTTGGAATAGGTTTTTTATAAAGTGGGATTTGGCGACTTCTGTTTGTCCTTGAAGACCATGTGACCATTATTAAATTACGCATTCGTTGTTTGGTCATGTTTGTTTATAAGCTGATTAGCGACTTGGTTGTCTTGATGAAGACACTGACCATTACTATACTGCACTGCCTGTGCATTCCTTGTTTGGCATAGTTTTGTGTTAAAGCGATTGGCGAATTTGTATGGGTTGTCTTGAATGCAGACCACGATCATTACTGCATGTGTGCATTCCTTGTTTGGCATAGTTTTTGTTTTAAAGCAAGATTAGCGACTTTGGTTGTTCTTGATGAAGACCACTGACCATTACCGAATTCCGCATTCCTTGTTTGGCATAGTTTTGTTAATAAGCAAATTAGCGATTTGGTTGGTTCTTGATGAAGACCACTGACCATTAATGCATTGTGGCATTCCTTGTTGGCATCGTTTTTTGTTATAAGCGGATTAGCGACTTCGGTTTGTTCTTCCACGACCATTACCGGACTCTCATTGTGCATTCATTCCTTGTTTGCATAGTTTTGTTTATAAGCGGATTAGCGACTTTGGGTTGTGCTTTTTGATGAAGACCACTGACCATTACTGCAGTGCATTCCTTGTTTGGCATAGTTTTTTGTTTAGTAACAGATTATCTACTTGGGTTTTTCTTGATGAAGACCACTGACCATTAAATGATTCGCATACCTTATTTGGCATAGTTTTGTTTATAAGCGGATAAGTGACTTCAGGTTGTTCTTCAGACTGCACTGACCATTACTGCCTTGTGCATTCTTGTTTGGCATAGTTTTGTTTATAAGCGATTAGCGACTTGTTTTGTTCTTGATGAAGACCACTGACCATTACCGAATTCCGCATTCCTTGTTTGGCATAGTGTTTTGTTTATAAGCAGATTAGCGACTTTGGGTTGTTTTCTGATTGAAGACCACTGATCCATCAGAATTTCGCATACCTTATTTGGCATGTTTTGTTTATAAGCGATTAGCGCCTTCGGGTTGTTCTTGATGACGACCATTGACCATTGCTGCATTTGTGTGGCATTCCTTGTTTGGCAAAGTTTTGTTTATAAGCGGATTAGCGACTTAAGTTTGTCCTTGAGACTGACCATTACTGCATTGTGCATTCCTTGTTTGGCAAGTATTGTTTATAAGCGGATTAGCGACTTAAGTTTGTCCTTGAAGACGACCATTACGCATTGTGCATTCATTATTTGGCATAGTTTTGTTTATAATTCGGATTAGGTGACTTTGCTTGTTCTTGAAGACTACTGACCATTACTGTAAAAACATTGCACATTCCTTATTTAGCATCGATTTGTTTATAAGTGGATTAGTGACTTGGGTTTCCTTGAAAACCTCTGACCAGTTCCAATACTTGTTTGGAATACTTTTGGGCTCTAAATTTGGCAATGAGATTGTCGACTATTCTTTTTTTTGGTTGTCTTCCAAGTAATGGCACAGATCACATCTCCATGGCTACCTGAACTGTTTTTGTTAAAAGGCAAGTGAATTTTGAGTAATTGGCCATATATTTGGTATAGTCATTATCTACGCATATGAGCAGTTAGTATACAAATAATATTACTGTCTCATGAGGGCAATGGTACAGACTTTTGGGCCCGGGTGACTGGCCAACCGTGGGCCTACTATTGCCCGAGACCGAAGTATCTAGGGCAATAGTAGTCCCACGGTCTGCAGTCACAGAGGGCAAATTTTTTCCATTGCCCGAATAGAGTCAGTACATATTTGTTTAATATAACGCAATGAAAATATTGTTGTCATTTTATTGGTTGGCAACTGCATCAATCTACATCAAAATATTAATGAGTGGTATCGGACTACTTCACCTAACGGGCGATTTAATACTGCCGGTCCAAAGTTCCCAGCACATCGACTCTTTACCGCCGTCCAAAACGTCCCCATCAAAATCGACTATTGACCGGTAACCCGTTATTTGGGTGAAAAATACAACTATGTTCACGTGCTACATTTCCACCATTAAATGTCATGAATATTTTCATGCTTATATAATTAGTGGATAGTAGGCTAGCCGGCAAGATCTCATAGCGTTAAATGGTGACGCACCCCTTACAAGTACTAATTTTTGGCAACAATGTCTAAAATATCAAAATCCGTTTCTACGCGTGTTCTCACTTCTAGTATGTGCACATTTTGTGAAAATGAATTAAACGCAATATTGGCACATTTTTTGGAAGAGCGCCCGCAATTTTCAAATTTCATATTTTTGGCAGCAGTTACGTTGGTAATTGTCTAGGAAATATACCTGCGAACGAGAATGCACTAAAAAATGCGTATTTATCC
>JAMKCH010045687.1:0-11732 GCA_023653785.1 Ophioderma brevispina | reverse complement strand
TTTTAATTTGGTGTTGTTAATTCTCTAATCAATATATCACTACATGCAAAACACACCTCCTCCTCCGCCACATCCTCCTCCGCCACTTCATCCACCCCTGACTAATTATGCTTAATGAGCTATAGTAATTAGCATGAATGAAAATAATTTCTTTTTACTACTGAAATTGAAAGGTAAAGAAGTAACTTAAAAAAAACAAACAAACTGGAGTATGTCTGACATTAGATTTACAAACTACAAGCCTTTAAAGGCACACTCTGCAGTCAAAATGTAACACATCCACCAAATATGGGTGCCCAGTATAAAAAACATGGCCAGGGCCAGGGGTAAGTATCTTTACCAGTACTATACACCAAAATATGCAAAATTTGCAATTTGGTTTTGAGTACTCTACACCAAAATTCACCAATATATCAAACTTGGTAAATACCAAAAATAAGTTGGGTAAGTGCAAAGTACTAAACACCAAAAATCCTCAATGGTGACAAGATTTGAGGTTTTTTGGGGTTTGGTGGCATTTCCAGGAAGTCAACCCATCTCCAGTACAGAATGCTCGAGTCACAAACGAAGGAATTTTGTAATTAGAATAATTATTATCAGGATCCTGGTAATAATTCAACGGCTGCTGGAAACGGCCTTCGAATGTGAAATAGCCGGGAAATAGCGCCATGTACGTGTCTACGCTCATCCATTAGTTGTTTTGTTCAGTCAAGTCAAAAATCTTTTCGAGGTGGCACTATTGGGCAATTCCACGGTAACGGAATGACGTTTGGACTCACTTTTGCCACTTTCAGATGCGTTTATCGCACATATTTGAATCGGTTAGAGCAAACAAATACAACTAAACTATGCCAGTTACCCATACCTTCCATTTGTACTTTAGTTTGTTTCAAAAATATTTTTTGTTTCGGAAATATGCAAACTAATGAGGCTGGTAACGGAATGACGGTAAAAATGGACATGGGTTTTACACCTCACATACGTTTTGCAGAAACCCTGTGAATTTTATGAGGCAATATTATTTAAAATGTAAACAATGTCATCCTTAGAGTCTTATCTTAAATAAAACACATGAGTTTTGAAAAAAAAATTCTTATGTTATTAAAATACGAAACAATAAGCAGACAAGCATTTGGTAACGGAATGACGGTAACGGAATGACAGAATGTCCTCCCATCGAAACGTACAAAATTTCTTTGAGTGACCTAAATTCAGGAGGCTAAATCTCACCACAAAGATGGTGGTACAATTTTTTAAGTTGATGCATTGGTTACATCAGGTCTTTAAAATTTTTTGAGAGAACAAAATGTTTTAATATTTTTATTATTTTAGGCATACCGACTGTTTGAAATACAGCAATTTAAGCTCAAGGTTGCTAAATTCTGCAGGCATGTTTTGGAAAAAATACAAAGTCTCAGCTAAAGTAGGTAAAAATTATTGGTCAAATGGGATATTGTTCTTTACTTGTTTTAAGTGATTCTGAAGCCATCGGTGGTGGTCTGTAAGAACATTTTTTTTTCACCCAGTTCCGATGATTTGTCATTCCGTTACCAATTTGGTAACGGAATAACGCACTTTAATTACCTGTAATTAATTAACAAAAGGGATATAAGTGAAAAAATGGCTCATTATTGTTGAGCTACCTATTCTTACTTTGAATATGAACTTTGTTTACATTCCTACCACAACTTTTGAAAATAATTTAAAAATATGGTATTTTTTGGTAACGGAATGACAGAAATCCTGTTTCGGAGTCACTGAAGTGTAACAAGCTACTCAAAACAAAAAATAAATGTTGATATCACTTTTCTAGCACCTCATTTGTCTAATACAACTAAATATGACATTATTAATACCTATTTAAAGTCTTTCTGATGAACTTCTTTTCTTCCACTTTTAATCACAATTTTTAACAAAATGGGAAAAAATCCATATTTTTTATACCGTAATGTATAAAAAAATGAATTTGAGATCATATCTCAAAAATTTGCTCCATAAGCTCTCTTTAGACACCAAATTTATTGTTCTGGCATGAATTTAAATTTTTGGGTACCAGGATGACCTTTGCTTGGAATTGCCCTATTTCATCATGGACGGACATAAACGTAGCATTACCACCTCTGCAGTTAAGTCCAATCTGGGATCCCAATTCTAATTACAAAATTGCTTATTTTATGATAAATACATGTATGCATTTCTGTGCCAAAATATCAACTTTTGAAAATTGGGGGCGCTCTTCAAAAAATGTGCCATTATTACTTTAAAACACAGTCCCTGTAAAGGCCAAATACTGTTTAGGTCACCAGAAAAGATCTTTGAGTACACAGTCTTTCAGAGGTCATAACTTTTTAATGGAAGTAGGTATTGCAATTCTGTTTGCACCATTGTATTTCGCTCGTCAAGAGCTTTAATTTGATAAATAATTTTGCTATATTCGGTAAAAAAAAATTGCCCAACAAAGCTACATATGTTCATCATGATGATGATAGATTGATAGCATTACACATGTACATGCTATGCTATTTGCATTATATCACAAGTGATTTGCTATTTATGTCTGGAATCAAATCTGAGACGCGTCGTTAAAATGTTGTATGTTGACTGCGTATGCACAGCTGCACTTGACCTAGTTCAAAATATTTAACCGTAAATGGACCCCATTTACGGTTAAAAGCCCTAGGTAGTCTAGAATGGGCAGCCGAACGCATTACGTAATCAAAACATAATTTGCATAACAGTACTGAAAACGCTCTCAGAATGAATTTGCCGGCTAAACACAACATAATGTTGTAATTTGTTACTACTACAGTTCTAGAACTTACATATTGGCTGCTTGACATTAATTCGTTTCATATCTTGGTTGATTCCAGTGAAAATTGTCGCATTCTATTTTGTGATCAAAGCAGCTAACCAACACGATGTGTGACAGTTCAATCTCATACTGGCATTGTTTCTATATTTAATTCTCTTTTGGTATCACAGGTTAGCTGTGTGCCATCAAGTTTGCTGCTCCAAAAATCCTGTGAAAAGGCACACTTTCTTCATAAAGCGTGTGAACCTATCACTTCATTCCTCAGTATTGTTATCCCAAAAAATGGGTTAATTTAAGATATTTGAGATCGAAATTTAAAAACAATTGTTCACGTGTGTTGATCCATTCACATTTTCTTTCTTCCATTGATGAACTTACAATTGTTTCCCCTGTGCAATAAATAGTACAGTCCATCATATTGCATTATGGTCTGAAAATTATCTCTGCCCCATAACATTTCTTACAGCATGAACACAGCATAGTTCCACCTTTGGCTGTGTTGTGAAACAATACATGTGTACATTGTAATACCAAGGAGGATTATGCTATTAATACACGCCATGTTCTCATGTCACAACAAACCATCGACAAAGACATTCTCAAGACAAGTTTGTCGATTTTTTCAAACAAGACAACGGGATTGACTAAAAAAGAAGATTCACAACAACCAGCATATAGTGAAGAACTTTCAACAGGTATGCAAATGGTAAAAATACCAACCATTTTGCACAAAATCAAAACACAAACAAGTGTAAACAGAGTGTCACAAAAAAGTTGAACGGAACGCGTTTTATGTGCCTTAAAGTCTCAATCGTTAGGTCGCATGCGAAGCATATGCGAACTACAGATTGAGTTTCTCGATTAATTGACATGGTAACAAGCGTCCTTGTAACGTAAATACGTTAGCGCGATTGGCCAATTCAGAAGAGGTCAATTGTACTTTTGTTGCGTGCTACGCTTGGCGCAAACACTTACTGTGATCGACGCAGGGCGACGCATCTCAGATTTGATTCCAGACATAGTCTAGAGGCCATGTGTCTTCAACTCACCACCCATAGCGTTACATTACGCGATTCTAAGAAAGTCGCATCTATCGCACTTCAAGTTAGCAAAACATCAGAAGTATTCACTCTACCTATCAGAATTTATTTTCTAAAAGGAATTTCAAGAGGAATTCAAATAGCCACTAAAATTTGGGTAGGGTGAAGTAGAAGCCCTTTATGGTTGAAAACATTGTACATCAAAGAACACAAAAATCTATTTCTTGTACAAGAGCCATATCTGACCCCCCATTGCACCTACATTTATTTTCTCTTCAGATTTTTTGAAGTCTTTGACAAGTGAATATAGGCAAAACATGATCTTTACTTTATAATTTTTTAACCCTAACGTGTCAGAACGGCAATAAAATGCATACAAAATGGATCTCCGGAATTCCCACTGGCATACCAAGCATTAGTGCCTTGAACTGCCGGTGAGCTGTTTTCCTCCAGCGAAAAAACGACAGAAATAGCTTTGAAATATCCCCATCAATAGGCAGAAATAGGTTTCTCCGAGGGTAGACTTCATGCAGTAGGCATAGAAGTACTTGGTTTTGCTTGTCTCCTGAGGGTAAAACAGGCCCAGTGCAATGGGAAGCAATGATCGGAATGAACACCCTGCTTCTTGGTTTGTCAAAATTGACCTTGAACAACATCTACCAATTTCGTAAGATCCAACTACAGTCAACGTATCTGGAAACCCTGGAAGTTACTGCGTAGAAAGCCGCCATCGATAAGCGTCTCTTGATAACTGACTTTTATCGGGCACATAATTGCATTACGTCTGATATAGCAACCATGATGGGCCTCTTAACCTCAACTCCTTAACCCCTTTCCCGATTCTTTTCCCTACCCAACACTTCTACCTAGGTCTTTACTCTAACTCTTCACCCTCATATTAACATTCTTAACCTCTCCTCAACTCCCATCTCCAACTCTAACCCCAACCCAACTTCCCTTAACAACTCCTCCACCCAATCCCAACTCCTCCACCCCCTATCCAACTTCCTTTTATCCAAACTCGAAAAAAAAAAAAAAAAAAAAAAACCAACCCCTCTTTTCCAATTGCATTTGTTGATGTTTGGTTTCATTGCAAATTTTGATGCGAAAGAAGTTCTAAAAGGGCCATGTTAGTGCAGTTTCAGTACATTGACGTCAATGTCTTACTCACCTATCAATCCTGCATTTGCCCATGGCTTTCTGATCATAGCAATGATATGCAAATTATATCCGTCTGTCAAAATCTGTGCAAATAGCATTGCATGTAATATGATAACAGCCATGTGGAATAGGTGGATTAAACCTGTGATGCCATTACCAAATGGCACTAAAGTACATGTTTTTATTTTTGCCTAGTAGAAGTGCACAAGTTGTATGTAGAGGAGGAGCAGAAATATCATAGGGGCCCTTCTTTAAGGAGTTCGTTTACCTCCCACACAGAAAAGTTTGACACCTTTGGTATTTAGTTATTACCCTCTACATCAATGCTAGGTAGTAGTACTCTCCAATTTGGGTATCACTTTTCAATATGGGCCCATTTAAGCTTACACAGGGATCAAACTTTAAACTTGCCGCCCCAATCATGTTGAAATGTATGCCATATTGTCCATCTGATATGAGGATTCCAAAATGTATAGTTTTTACCACCTACGACCATTGGTTTTTGAGTTATCGGGTAAAACATAAATGGTAAAAAAGGGTAATTTTCAATTTTGTACATGGGTCACATTAAAAGTTACTCTGATTTATTTTAAATAGTTGCAAGTTATTTCCTGAGGTTAGATGACTCATAAAGGTATAGTTTGTATTATGTTAAATGCTTACTTACGGAGATACGGGCAAAGAATGTCCAACACCAATTGGGGTGTTGACCTATGACCTATTTTGTCCCATAACATGGTAACTATACATTGCAGAGGTACAAACTATTCCTTATTTTGACTCATTAATTAAGCTAGATGAACACTTCTATCATTTCAACAAATTGGAGCCACTTCCGTTTTGACCCCTGTACAAATAGAAATTGACCTTTTTACCATTTTAGCCATTTTTACCCTATAACTCCCCAATTCGATTAGTCCTGTTGCCCATTATTTGAAAATGCAGCATTCTGATTGGGTCAGTTTAACTAAACTGCCCATTATTCTGCAATAATGGGTCGCCAATGCAGTTTCTTATTAAATGAAGCTTTTTAATAATAGAATAGCATAAAGGGTTTTGCAGTGTCATTTATGGGGCTCATAATGTATCCTCTGCCAGAAAAACTCTCAAATAATGGGCTCGGCTGCGGGCCTCTCCCATTATTTTGTTGTTTTTGCTGACCTCGGACACATTAATTCGCCCATAATGACACTGCAAACCCTTTTTCTTAAATCCATTGGTATAGTTTGGTAAAAACTATACATTTTGGAATCCTTAAGACAAGACGAACATATGGCAATACATTATCAAACATGATTGGGCATTTGAAAAGTTGACCCCCCCCCGGGGTGTACACTTACATGGGCCCCCTATTGAAAAAGTGACACAAATTGAGAGTACTACATACCTAGCGTTGGTATAGAGGGTCCATACTACTACCAAAGGTGGTCAAACCTTTTTCTGTAGTGAGGGGTAAACGATTGTTTGACCTGTGTTCTAGCTCCTCCACTAATGGGGTGTAATGTATGAACGCTGTCATCCTTCTTTGGTTATCTGAATAACCTTTGATCTGACCATAATAAATAGACTAAAGTTCATTGGTCAGAATAGTTGGTTTGGATCCGCATGTTTAATGTAAGAGTTTTGGTTTCTCTATCCTATAAAATTACAATTCTCTGTAACCTGCAGTTAGCAAAGTAATCAATAACTCCCACTCAAGTCTCACAAGGAATGCCTGTAATTTTCGACTTATTATGACCAGTATTTTGCGTATGCAGTGTAGAATTTTAGTTTTGTTCGTACATCATTCGCTGTGGCTTAATCGCCGCGTTTAGACTGCGCCTAAGAGTGTTTAAGCTCGTGTTTGTAGTAAGGCGCGCTAATGCTGCGCAGCGCATCAATTAATTTACTTCGTACTTCGAAGTTTAAGAAGTTAGGTCATGTTCTCCACAGTGGCAAAAATACTAGTATGTGAACTTGTAATGTGATAAAGAAGCCAGCATATTGAGTAATATTTTATGTGCACAACTAGATATTTTGCTTACCAGTTTGTTTGCTGTACAGAGATTGAAACATTTTCTTAGCCATTTTATTGCAAACCAGGGATGAATGTTGTAATAGTCCTACCTTGTGCACATTAAATTTTATGTTGTGTTTATTGCAAATTGACACAGGATGGACCTACCTGCATTAATTCAGGGGTGTTCTTGGGCAGTATAGTGCTTTAAATCATTTATTGTATTTTGTAAAGAGTAAACGACACTTTAAGAGGATTTGTTTTAAACTGGACCATGTTTTCTAGTAGCACTGGTATGTTTCCTGGTAGTTTTCTGGTATGGGAGAATACTGGAACAATGAGGCCTCCAATGATTTTTTTGCATAATTCCAGACTAGAAATAATAATGCTCTGGGTGATCAATACAAACATGGCATTGGGGGTTTTGAAAATATATGTCTAGATAGGCAGCTTGTGAAAGTCATGAATGTAATTGTAAGAAATGAACGGCAGTGATTAGGAATCAAATTGGGTGTGATCTCATAGTTGGCAGTGGTGTTTTTAACCCACCCTTTTTATTTTTAACCCACCCTTTTTATGAAAACACCCTTTATATTGAAAAGTAATAACCCACCCTTTTTATAATTTATTGGAAATTCTAAAGCTGTCACACCATTGTTTCTTTTTACCAGTTATGTGTACATAACGTACAGAGTAAGATAATTTTCAATTTTTTGTTTGTCAAATAAAATCCACTTTGCCCACAAAAATGCATTTGTATTTAAGGGGAACCTAACTTGTTGGATGTTATGACACTTTTATTTTCAAATTGGGATGCTTCATTGCAAACATGATTGCACAGATAGTAATTTGCATTTTATTATCAGAACCCACCCTTTTTATTTCTGACCCACCCTTTTTACAAAACCACCCTTTATAGCAACAAAATACAGTATCCCACCCTTTTACCACTTTTTAGAATGTTTGAAACCCACCCTTTCTAAAGCGTGGGTTACCAACAGTGGATCTTTAGGTAAGCTGTGGCTGGAGACGGAGGGGTGTTAGGTTATCTGTTATAATACAGAACAATAATGCAATAGCATACGTGAGACTTCCAAGGCAAAGTACTGACCATGTTAGTTTAAAACTGTCAAAAGTATGCCAGATGCTGAATAAATAGAAAGTTGTGAAGTCATGGCCCAAGTTGGTCAAAAGTTATGGTAAAATTAAAGCTGATTGACATTTGTAATGTAAATAAATATATTAGACCAGAGTTTGAGACTTCATTAAACATATATAAATCAAAAATAAAAAATGGAGATGGGCAGGACACATAGCACGATCAAATGATAGTACATGTAGATGGACAAAACGTTGCACAGAATGGCGGCCAATGAAAGGTTCACGAAGTAGGGGTAGGCAAAAAACAAGATGGAGAGATGAAATTGTGAGTTTTGCAGGCATGACATGGATGAGAGCAGCTAGCACAGGACAGGTCCATGTGGCACCAGCTTGAGGAGGTCTTCGCCCTGCAGTGGGCTGAAAATGGCTGAGATAGATAGATAGTACACCAGGAAATTTCCAATCACACAATGTAACCATTCACATGTTTCCAAGCATTTTGAAATTTATGGTAGATGCAGAGTAGAGGTGCATTCCATTGTATATTTTATTTTTCCTGGCATCTTAATTTTGACTAGCAAGTGACTCATTTCATTTGCACCATTCAAGCCACACCCTCTTGAGAGAAGAATCCATAAACCAAGATCTGATCATGTGGAAAATCACGTGTACAAAAAAGGGCCCCTGTGGTAACAATTATGACATTGAATTTTAAATTCTGCATGTCATTTTATTTCCTGACACTTCTAGGGTATTCGTAAATATCCAGTTTTCAGTTCCTTCCTTCATCAGCCACTAGTCTCCCTGACAGGCTTGGTGACTAACCAAGTGTTAATGAATGGCCTTTTAATTGTTAAGACTACAGAGAGAGACTATCCAGTTGATGAAAGTAAGACGAGCCTCAACCGTCAAATTGGTTTGGTCTGATTCGATTATTTCCAGTCTGGCTTGTGTATTACTCTCTACTGAATCATGATGTTGCGCTTATTTTTAGTAACATATCCAGTTTTGAAAACTGATTTACTTTGGCAAGTATTTCAGAAGTATCATTACACTAACTAGCTGTAAAGACTTGGACATCTTCAATTTGGGGGGGGAAAAAAACCTCACTCACTTGGGTGTCTTTCAGAGATATAGAATATAAGGCCTTTGAGAATGCATTTTTTTGCTTCATTAAATGCAAGACTTGTTTTGACTTTTGTGTGAAAGGTTTAAATTTCTTGTAAAAACATTTTTTTTAACTAAATTTTCATCATTCAGAATAACTTCAGTTTGGGCGACTTCTTATAAGCGTATCACCCACAAGTCCTTAAACATGGGTACTGCTTGTGGTGGGTGTCATGATTTATATTCACTGAGTAGCTGATCCGGGCCGACATATATATATCCATGATACGGAACACTCCTAATATGCCCGCTTTGAGGCATGGGGTGGCAGATCGGGAACAGTCGGGGGTTTCACCCTACTCTTCTTCGAAACTGGCTGCGATAACATATAGTCATTGTGACTCCTCGGACACCGGACCGACAGCTTAACATCCCCTCCTAAAGACTGGATACTTTCATGATTCATTTTTGCCAATCCAAGTGAACCATGGAGGGGAGCGGTCAGTCTGTATTTAAATCAATAGCTGGTATAAGGTCATGGGTCGTATAGTGGGACAAAACCTGATTGTTGTGGGGGACTTACAACAACAATACATCGGCACTAACTTTTTTGAGTTTAGTTAGCAAGTCTACAAGATAAGATATTGTCCAAATGTCAAAATTGGGCTTATTTTAAAGCCTACTTTTATCTTTCTTTTTCAAAATGCATTATTTATTTCACATACGTTTTATCAGTGTCATTTTAATTAGCAAATGATAACGAAGTCAACTGTGGAGGAGCCGCGGTGCAGGAGCCCGCGGTGGTGCAGCCTCTGTGTTAAGTCTATGGGAATTGGGTTTTTGACATGCTTACTATTTTTCAAATGGGTTTAAAATGCACACATAGTGATTGGAGATTTTTCCTTGCATGCACCGGTTCGCATATACATTTCTTAGTATAAAATCCAAGTACTTATAATTCAAAAAAACCCTTCATTTAATGATGAATTAACTTTGATTTATTAATATTAACAGCAGCCCGGGCAAGTAAGCACATCGTTTTCAAACTACACAAGCATTACCCCCTAACTAAATGCTTTAATTCAATCAACATAGTTAAATTAAATGACCAAACTAAGTATTCTTTTTCCACTAGTTAAATAATGCCACATAATTAGTTGCCAATTAACTACTTTAATATACTATTAACTCATTTCTTCATTTGATAGGCCTATTCGCATGTGAGACGATGGTCAGTAATTTCATATTAAATTTAAAAACTACAAACAGATTGTTCTTTTGTATCAGAAAGACATGAAGTACTGTTCAACAAAAACAAAAAAAATAGCAAGTGTATTAATCCATGTTGGAATTGATGTTCAAGACTTCAAGGCCAATCTCATCACACATTATCATTATGACATAATTTGTTATAGCATAATGCATGTACTGCATATTAATTTTTGAACACCACCCTGTATACATGTGTTCACATTTGAAATGGTATGGTCAGCTGTAGTACATGTTAATACTTAAATACATTAACTGATTAAATTTCTTACAATTAAAGGCCCTCAGCCCACAACAAGTATAATTATAAGGTACAAGCCTAAAATATGTAACATTTAAATATGGGCATATTACCATTGAAATTTCTTATACACCCTTACAAAAACTACTTTGTTACCTGTCGGCAGATCTTGTTATGATTCTTTCTGAAGATTTCCAGCAAGTACTAATGTTTTCTTACTGTTTTATATGGATCATTTTGTACTTCTTAAGTAAACGCATTTATTTTAGCCAAATTTGTCCATTTTTGGCCACCCCGTATGTCACTGTCAAAAGCTGACTATACCAATTTGATATGGTTTGAAATCCTATAGTTCTGGGACTGTAAAATAAAATTATCTATGCAGTACTACTTTTCTTCAAGATTTTCATCAGGTAACATATTAACCCTACACGGACCGGTAGTTTTCCGCCTACGGCCGAAGAGCATTTAAAAGTCATTTTTAATTTTTGGTTAACGGCCGATTCATGAGAAGCATTTTTTGCAAATTTTGCATTTGGAATGATCCTCGGACGTTTTCCTCGGCCGGAAATAAGTAGCGTTAAGTCGCTAACGGCCGAGATTTGCACAAAAGCTCGCGTCATTTTCCGGGAAGGGGTGGGCCGGACGTACGCGTCCCTAGATTGCATTCAGAAAGCAGCGTGTCATTTTCCGGGAAGACGTCCCAGATGGCATTCACAGCATCGCGTCATTTGCCGGGAAGTACGTCCAGATGGCATTCAAAGGCATCCGCGTCATTTTCCGGGAAGACGTCCGGCAGATGCATTTAAAAGGCATCGCCTCATTTTCCGGGAAGACGTCGGCCAATGCATTTAAAGGCATCGGCATCATTTTTCCGGTAAGACGTCGCCTCAGATGCATTTAAAAGCATTTGCCTCCTGCGGGGCAAATGACCGAGATGCAATGAGAAGCATTTGCACCTTCTGGCGGGAAAACGGCTGAGATGCATGAGAACCCAAAATTGTC